>CAUYPK010017563.1:0-105054 GCA_963574355.1 Loris lydekkerianus
GTAAAGATGTCTTTGTTATATTGTGACTTTTGGTCTTCTGGGTATAAACCTAGTAAAGGAATTATAGGATCGAATGGCAGGTCTATTTTTAGGTCTCTAAGGGTTATGCTTCATCTCCCTACATTGTCTAAAAGTGAAGAAAATCATCTGGATTTGATACTCTTTCTGCAAGCCCTTCATATCCTCTCTCTGGTATTCATATTCTTTTTTAGTTCTGTTGTGAGAGAAGGTACCTTGGGCCATGTGCTCCAGCTTTCTCAGCTTCCTGGGCTTGGAAGCTGTTTTGGAATAGCTTTACCTGTGGCTGCTCCCTCTGCCGTCTGAAACTTGGATCTTACACGTTATAGACGTCATGCAGGAAAAGGTGAGCGCCTGGATTCCTGCCGCTCCTTCCCTTCTCTGTGCCAGCAGCTTAACTCCCATCATGGTTTTGTCTTGGCCAGGGAGGGAATTGTTTTTGTCTTCTGGGAAGTCTCTTAAAAAACACTTAACAGGTGTCTATGCCTCTGATGTTATGGCGTCTTAGTGTAGAATCTATGTACCGATCATCACTGTTGAGTTCTCAGTTCCCTCTGACGCACAGTCTGTTGGTACGTGTACATTGACCTCAGCTATCCTTGCAAATACCAAGTTGTCTCATCTATGTTTCCACACTTAAGATTCTGTAATATGTTATAATCAGGGTAAAAGATTTTCCTTTAAAATATCTGCTTACTCCCCTTGACGTTAAGCAGATTTTCTTTTCTTTTTTTTTTTTTTTTAATTTTTAAATTTTTTTATTTATTTGTGGGTTTGGCCAGGCCTGGGTTTGAACCCGCCACCTCCGGCATATGGGACCAGCACCCTACCCCTTTGAGCCACAGATTTTCTGTTTGTTCAGTTCTACAGAGACTCCGTGAGTTTCTGTGAGCTCACACGTCACCTGTCCCGAGCTGATTCACAACAAAAGTGATTCACAACAAAAAGCCCAATGATGGTAAAACCATCCTTCTGAAAACAGCTTTTTCATGAGCTACACATTGGTCTATACAAACAGTGCTTTGTTAATGCAATTATAAGAGCAAGTTTCATCCACCCAAATCTTGCAATACAAAAATATATTTCTTATGGGTTCTGTCTGTTCTATGGATTCTGGGGACCATGGATTCCACAGGTTTATCCTCCCGGGACTGTCATTGATTCACTGCTGATCATGAGTAGCACCAATGCTGGTCATTTATGCTGAAGACCCCTGATTTCTAAGCCTGGCTATGTGACACAGTTATCAGGAGAACCATATTAAAATGCTAATTCTTAAACCCCATATTCTACGCCTATACCTTGTGAACTTGAACCTTCATGACAGTGCCAAGGAGAGCAGTTCTCAGATCATAAAATTCTTATATACATTTTTTTTTTTTTATTGGCAAAAAAATTCACTCTCTAGTTAGCCCAACCCTAGTTGGCTGCTTTGTATTTGAGAATTATGGTTTACCTTGTTTAAAAGTAAAGGAAATTTTGTAGGGTGAGATATTAGCCCTTTGAAAAAAGTTAAGGTAGTTTATCTCTGCACTTCCCTCTAATTTAATAGACTGCACTGTGTCATGAAAAGCATGGTATGTTTTACACAGACACATCAGATCTTAATTACACTAAAAACATCATTTTTGTGATGGTTCTCCTACTTTGAACACAAAAAAATCCACTTTGTTTCCTAAGTATAAAAAGAGTATTCATTCATTATAAATGATTATTTACTCGGAGCCCAGTATATACCAGGTAGCAAAAGGGTGTTCTGTTTTCTGGCTATCCCCTTTCTTGATGCCTCCTTGATGCCTTATTGAAAATAGTCAGTGTTTGGTTCTAGTAATTTTTCTAGAATACTGAATTTGAAGTTTTTCATTATCTTATTATCCTTTTGTTTAAGAATTTATTCTTTTTCCAAAATACTTTAATAGCCAACTAATCATCTTTCCTCCTTTTAGTTTTAGTTTTCTACATGGCCTCCAGGATTAAACTTTTTTTTTTTTTTAGACAGAGTCTCACTTTGTCACCTTGGGTAGAGTTTCATGGTGTCATAGCTCACAACAAGTTCAAACTGATGGGCTCAAACTCACTTTGCCTCAGTCTCCCAATTACCTAAGACAGCAGGTGCCTGTCACCATGCCTAGCTATTTTTAAGAGACAGGGTCTCACTGTTGTTCAGGGTGATCCATCTGCCTTAGCCTCCCAAAGTGCTAGGATTATAGGTGTGAGCCACCATGCCCAACCTAATTAAACTTCTTGTTTTTCTTTTCTTTCTTTCTTTTTTTTTTTTTTTTTTTACTAAATCATAGCTGTGTACATTAGTGCAATCAAGGGGTACAATGTGCTGCTTTCATATACAATCTGAAATATTCTCATCAAACTGTTCCACGTAGCCTTCATGGCATTTTCTTAGTTATTGTATGTAGACATTGTATTCTGCCTTTAGTAAGTTTCACCTGTACCCATTCTAAGATGCACCATAGGTGTGGCCCCGCCCATTACCCTCCCTCCACCCTAACCTCCCCCCTCCCTTAAAACACTATTAGATTGAGCTTCTTTCAACCACTGAGGACTGGATTGCTAACTCCTCAGCAAAGACTGCCTGGATCCTCTCTCACCTGAAAAAATTTTTTCTCTCCTTTAAACATTTCCTGCACCCTTTTAATGCCTTTTGATACAACATACCTTTATTACAGTAATTTTTTTCCATAGCTTGTCTTCTATACTCAGCTGTGACACTGTTGCTGGCCTATGTGTAATTCATCTCTAGCTCTCATCAGGCTTTTGGAAAAATGTCAGGCACACAGGACCATAATGCTTTGCTCAATGAGTACTTGCAGGATTATCTAGTGGAGAATCATGACACTGAACATTTCAGATCCTCTAGCCAATGTAAGCTCTACATAATGCTCTTGGCCAAATCAATCTACCAAATACATGGAACTCTATGAGCTTAAGATTGCATTGTAGCATCGAAGTGCAACAAATTTTAAATAATGACACCTGGGATGTCGTCCTGCCTGGGCAGCCAAATATTTGTAAAACCACTGCCTTGATTTTACAATGCATGGCATGGGGATAATGTAGTTGTTACCATGGTTGGCCAAGACACTGTATGTAAAAATGCTATGAAAAGTACCAAGAACCATACAAACATTAGGGTTATTGTCTTATTTTACAAATGCCAGCGACTGAACGGATTGTCTATTTCTTCCACATTTTTACATGTGTAAATATATGGGGAAATAAAAAACGAGGGGAAAAACCTACTTAAGCAGTGCCCAGACCAAATATTTTAGTATTCTTTACTATGCTTCTAAATATTTAATAGATTATTAGTAGATGCAAACATAGACGGCCCTATTTCACATTTGCATGTTAATGAAAAATCATGAATTATACATTATTTGCTATGTGGAGTAGTGGAAACAGTATTCATTTTTTATGGCCATAAAAACTTAGATTGTCTCCTGAAACACACATCAAATCCCCTTCTGTAATAGTGCCAGAAAGATCTGCAAGCTTTTTAAAACCATCTCTAGCGAAATTAGATTTGTTTGTGCTGCTCTGCAACATGCTAGCATGAAAGTTCATTTTAAACAAAATAGTTTTAATAATGTTATTACTAATGTGTATTTGTTCAAAACTAAAAAAAAAGAGGGGGGGTTAATATGAATGTTTTATTTTAATAAACGGCAGAGGAAGCAGGCTGCCCTGAGTCAGCAGGAAGTGGTTATGTACCAGAGAACAGCCTGATTGTATTAGATTCATCCAGCACACTCAACAGCCCAGAGATGGTCCAGGAAAAAACAACTGGATTTATTCAAATGATTAGGCTTACTGCAGCTCCATAGTGAGATTCACACATTCTCCTATTATTTCTTGACCTTGTGCCAAAAACTCCCACTTACAGTAATAATTAGAATTAGTGTTTCCAGCGCATGCCTCCATCTTCCTAACAAACAGTAAAAAAATGTGGTGCTTACAAACTAGGCAGCTAATGAACATTTTCTTTAGTTTGTTTGATTAATACAGCTCAATTTTCCTAACTCTTCTCTATTATTCCCAAATATATTTTACCTTCTGTTGCTAGATCAGGGCACGCACCATCACTAGAATTGTAGGTGATGCAATGTTGAAAAGAACCAGGGTTGCTATCTACCTCTCATTAAATTCTAGAAATTTCTTTTATCTTCCTGGTCAGAGCATATATGTAAAGTTTCCTTCAACTGCTGTCATTCTGAATCCTGTGTATTTTGGATCCAGTAATTTGGAAGACTGTAAATACCTCAATCATAAATGTTGGACTTAACACATAGTACAAATTATTGTGCCTGCTATTTTGATGAGAGGTACAGTTTGTGAGAAGGTCTTGAGGGCCAATGAAGTCTTCATAGAGGTGGATGAAATGTATCTGTGTATGTGGCCAGTCTGAATCCCTCACCAGGTTTCCCCTTTTGCTCAGTCTGCACTTTCACAGAGGGGCCAGCTAGAACAGTCATGTCATATTTATGTGTTTAGTGATCTGGTCGCACTGTGGTTATTACCACTCACAGAAGCTTAACACACACCCAAGGAGTTTACCCTTAGTTGGCAAGACCTAGTGGGAAATCAAACAGAAATCATTAGGTGTGAAAAACACACAGGACAAAAATAATCAAAACTTTAAAGAAAAAGATTTAATAGAATAAATCTGATTGCTAAAGTGTGACCTGAATTCCTTATAAGTGACAGAAGTCAGAATTTGAATCCTAAAACCTAGATGGAACCCCGTAGCTCTACCACTAACTGATTGATTGTGCTCTTCTTGGATGAGGCTTCCAGTGGGGGAATGAGGCATTCCGAACTTTAGTTTTTTTATTTATGCAATGGAGAGGGGAAAATTTTATCTCAGTCATCTCACTGGTTTGTTGTCAAGAACAAGGAAATATAAACTCTATGTGGATACATGTTGATGATTTTTGTAATTTGTGGAAAAAACCTCACTCCCCTGTTTAAAACCCTCCCTGGCTTCATGTAGCATTTAGTGTACAGGCTCCTGGGGAGGCCTGGAAGACACTCTTCATTCTGGGGTCTTTCCAGCACCATCCATGGTAGTCTGGGAATAGGCCAGGGTCATTTCTACTGCAAGGCCTTTTCGTGTGCAGGCCCCTCTGAAAGGAATGCTCTTTGCCCAGAGCCTTATGTGTGTAGCTGGTTCTTCTTCCTCCTACCCTCGCTTAATTTTATCTCTGCAATTGGCCTTTAGGCATCCTCTCTCACAGCTCTACCTGATCTATCACCATTCCACAATATTAAATGATCCTCTCGCTTCTTTGTTTACTTGTGTGTTGTGTGATCCCTGCAGAATATAAGCTTCCTAAGAGTGGGATCCCTGCCTGTCATGTTCATTACCTTAAAGTCGGCACCTAGAAAAGTGCCCACCCCATAGCAGGGACTCAATCATACTTGTTGACTGACTGGATCAATCAGCTGAGCTCATTGGAGTAAAGCAGCTGGAAGGGCCCAGTTCCCGTTGATGACCTTGACTGCTGCCTTCTTGTTCTAATGCTAGAACATCCCAAATGTGCCTGTGCCCTCAATTCTATGGCTCTTGGTGTCTCATATTTGAAATACCCATATGTCTTCAGTCTACTCTCCCAATATAATCGTAATAATAATAATTGAGCATTAACATGTCACTAAGTCTTTTATATACATAATCTCATTGAAATCCTTAGGACATTTCACTTTGGAATGAACTGAGGATTAGAGAGATTAAATAATTTGTTGAAAGTCTCACAGCAAGAAGCTTGAGCTCATCCTGAAATACATGTTGTTTTTACACCCAGGCTCTCCCTGCACCATACAACTTTCTGTATAGCAAAGTCTTTGCAGAGAAGTACTCATGCGCTTTCTTCAACAAAGCTTGACTCATTTTCCTCTACTTTAGAATCCCCTATCTTGGGTGATGAATCAACTGAATTATCAGAGAAATGTGCTTTCCCATTAAGGTACTTACCAGGAGTCTTCTGAATGCAAAAGAACTAACAAGGGTGCACTCCAGATTCATGATCATAATAGTTTACATTATGGAGTACACATTAGGTATAAACCATATGAAGCCTCCTGTTAAGTCTATGAGAAATACACTATTTGTAACCTCATTTTGCAAATGGGGAAGCTGAGGAGCAAAAGATATTAATAACTTGCCCCATGTCATATAGCTAGCAAGTGGTGGAGCTGAGTTGTGTACTTCCTAGTCTGACCAGGCATTCAATGTGCTTAATCACTATTTTAAATCTGATGTGCCCCTGAGATAGAGGGAGGGCTAATTTACTTGGCCTATCCATCCATCCATCCATCTATCTATCTGTAAAAACTCACCTGGAATGCCAACTCTTTTTTTTTTACGGAACATCTGAACTAAGATGAACCATTATAATTTTCCATTTTTGGAAATGTTAGCTAATTCTTTAGTCTTGTGACTGTTTTTAATGCTATGATAAAAAATCGTAGTCTTATATAAATAAAAAAACGATTTCTCATTTGATACAGATGAGTCATCAACAAAAATATGTAATTAATCACCTTAATATATCTATAACCATCACTTTCTCTAGACTTGTTTCTTTTTTTTTTTTTTTTGTCAAGGAGAAATGCACAAAACAATTGTGTCATAAGAAGTTATGCAAATAATTCACAGACATTTCCAGTTTACATTTTAGGGTTTTGTTGTGGTTGTTGTTGCTACTGTTAAAATCTCAAATTATGTAGATTTTAGTTAAACCCATCATTTCTAGGTTAAATAAGGGAAGGTTTTAAAAGGGAGTAGAAATAGTTTTACAAAGGCTCTAAGTAAAGGCAGTTTTAATGAGACATTTTTTCATTAAAAAGTGACACATTTTTAAAAGAAAGTCAACCAAAGGGGGAAAAATATGACAGAAATTTGTGGATCAGGCATTTTAGTAATTAACCACCAAATTTCCAGATGATAAGGCAGAAAGCAAGTTATGTCTTAGAGAAATTGCCCTCTGGAGAGAAAGACAAAAAAAGGATTTTGAGTTTGACAGAACAACCTTGTACCAGCACCGTTTTCTTCTCCTGCTGGTTCAAGGAGTTCTAAGCTCCCTTCTGTAAATCATCATCTCACATCTATTTATTATCTCCCAGCTCGGTGCACAATACTATCTGTTACACATGGATACCAGCAATACTGTACGGGGGGCTCTGGTGTACGATGCAGCAAGCTCTGAGCTCACCTGCCTTCCGAATCTCATCCTGCAGGAGGGAGTTTCTGCTCCATCGTCAGCAATTAAAACAAGGTATCACGTTTCTACTATTCGCTCTTCTATCCTTTGCTCATGTGGTGTGACGTTAGCTATCAGCGCCATATGGCTAAAGAAAGTGTTTGACTGCCTTAGAGAAGCATAAGGTGGAAGAGATTATTTTTATTTTTCGTTTCTTGCTGTTAAGAGTGGGCCATTGAATAGGACTTTGGTAACCTGTATTATAATATTCTTGTACACACAGCAGCACTATTTCTATTCAGTAGAGCTGAAATAAAATGAATCCCACATCCCTACCAGAATGCTACAGAAATGTTAGCTATTATTGCAGGAAAGGAAATCAGACCCAGTGGAACAAAAATAAGGAACTTTGAATGTAGGCTGTATTGCAGTGATTCTCAACACAGGCTCTAAGAATCACCCGAAAAAGCTTTTAAAAAATCCAGACACCCAGAACCCATGCACTAGAGATTTTGGTTCAATTAGCCTGGGGTGGGCCCAAAGCACTTGGGGGGGAGGGGGGGTTAGTTTTAAAAAAGCTCCTCAGATAATTCCAATCTGCAGGCAGAATTGAGCACAACTGGTGGGGGTGGGGGTGTGTGTGTAAAAACTGCCGTCCCAGTTGTTGCTGTGGTGCTAGCAAGATGGTTTGCTTGAGAGACTTTCTCTGGGTCCTTCCTTCATCTTTCATTTTCTTCAGGTTTTCTTTACCATAAAGAGCTGGGATGTGATTAATTAAACCTTTTAAGTGAAACTACCTCGATAAGCATAAAATGTTATAATAATATAAAATTAAAAAGAAGTGAAAGAAATCTCTATGAACATTTAAGATTTACACTTTCTGAAATTAATATTGTCAATTCTGACATTATTAATACTTTTAGACTTGGGATATTTGTCTGATGTCAAGAATATCCTGTTGCACAACTTAGCCTTAGTTTCCCTATCTGTAAAATGAAAATAATGACTTCAGCCTACTGCCGGTAGAAAGGGGAAATAAATACCCCTGCTTTATAGAAAAGTGAAAATTCAAAGATTACTTTTATGGTACATTTTCAGTCTGAGTTCTGTTCCCCTTCTTCCAAGGTCTCTCTGAGGATCAAATAAATTAATATATATGAGATCACATTGTAACTATCATTTATTAACATTATGCTGTTGTTATATGATGTTTTCATTATGTCTCATTTTATACAGCTGTAAAGTGAGAATATGAAACTAAATCATTCTAGAAACGTCTTCTGAGCACTAAAAATCGATTACAATTGGACAACCTTTGGAATCAGTGTGCGTGTGTGTGTGTGTGTGTGTGTGTGTGTATGTTTCAGAAAGCATTCCTGGAAGGAAGGTTCCTGAACTGTGCTAGCCTGTGTTGTATCACAGTTAGTAATGGCAGGAAGGTTCCTGAACTGTGCTAGCCTGTGCTTTATCACAGTTAGTAATGGCACTCTCTCCTCTGGGAAAACTCACGGGTGAATTCTGAAGAGTTCACAAACAACCATTTCCTTTTGTTCTGGAAGTGTAAGTGCACCTTGATGTCTACTGTTTAAACTAGATTGGGTGCTGAGATCTAACGTTGTTTCAGCCCAAACGCTAAAGTTGCAAGCCCAGTGACCATATGCTACTCTCTAGAAAAGCCCACAGAAGCCCAGCTCACATTGTCCAGTCTGACACACTTGGAAACAGCGAACCTCCTCCAACAGAATGTATGGTCAAATTTCAGATGCTAGGTTTAGGGAAGGGAAACATTCCTGAATGTCTGACTACGTTCACAGGCAGGGACAGGAAAATGTTGTATTTTCTTACTAGGCATATACCTGTGTGGCTTCCCTGTCTATCTGTGAATCTATATCAATATCAATATCAATATCTACATCTATTTTATGTGAATCCTTACACTTGTCCTCTGTGGGATCACTTCCTTTAGGATATAAATATGCTCAGGTTCCTTCGATCTTAAACAATAATAAAATGAAAATAGAAACATTTCCTCCTCTACTCAGTGTTACTTTCTAGCTACAGCAGCACTTCACTTCTTGCCTTCACAACTGACACACTTAAAGGAATGTCTGTGCCTGCGAGCTGTGTTTCCTCTCTCCGGATTCATTCTTAAATCCTCTGTAACCCAGGCTTTTCTCTCACCTTTGATCAAGGTCAACAATGATCTCCTGGCTGTTTATTTCAAAACGTCAGTTCTCCCCTTATTTTATCTCAGTGACCAACACTGTCCTTCTAAAGCCATTGCCTCCTCTTCTTAATCTCATACATTCTCCTCTGTCCTCTGCCAGGTTTAAAACACTGATCATTCCTAGTTTTTTATTTATTTTCTCTTTCTCTCTCTCTCTCTCTCTGCTCTGTCCTTGGCTTTGTCAGGCCCCTCTCAGCCCCTTTGGTTCTTCTATATTGACTTCCTAGGAACCCACCCCTTCCCCTGTCTTCTTATCACTCAGCACACACTTTGGGATCAGACTCACCCACAGCCATCACCACCTGGTTCCTTGAAAGCAGCCTGAGTGAGACAAATTTGTACATGCTCCTACTATCTTAAGAAGGACAATCTCTGGGAAGCATAAATGAGCAAAAAAGCAAGTACGAAAGAGAAGGAAGAGGAACAAATACAAGGGTATAGCTGGCTGCAGCTTTCTGAAAAGCACACTGCTTTATCTCTCATAGTTTGCTGCAAAAAGGGGGAATAAAATCCTCCGTATCCTCTGAACATCTTCAAATTCTACACGTGCAACATTAAATTCGACATCTTCTTTAGACTTCCATCCCAGTGCCTTCTCCTCCTGCATGGTTCCCCGTTGTCTGGGAGTGGGGCCTTTTCCAGCCTGTGAACCTCAAGGCAGTAAACGAGTAGCCATCCTTGACCCGTCCCTCTGCCTCACCACCCCCATCCTGACATGTTGCAGTCACCTAATTTCAGCCCCTCTTGTACCTCACCATTTCCTGCCTTCATTTAGTTTTTATTTTTTCTTAACTTTGCTCAATTCTTTCAATCATCATCTTCCCAGTCATGCTGCAGCATCCAGAATTACCTTCCTTAATTAAATAATCTGTACAAGTAATCCCTTTGCATATAAATCTTTCAATGACTTATCAATGCCTTTGGGATAAGGTTGGAAGTGCCAAGTGTAACATTCAAGGCCCTTCCTGGGCTGAGCTTAATTGCCGCTTCAGTTACACCTTGCCCCACTCCTTCTATTAAACCTCAACCTTCAGTTTCATAGAACTATGTGGATTTTCTCCCATGTGCTGTTCTTTTGCTATTGCATTCTTCCTCTGCACGTGGAATGCTGCCGTTCCTTAACGCCTTCTCCTGGCTTTTGCCTATTCATCCTGAAAGACTTGGATCATCTTTCCCAAGAAATATAACCTTGCCCCATCCCCTTCATACAGTGTAGACTCAGCTCCCTTACTGTTTGCTGTTTTTAAATGCTAACATTGTACTTACTACCCACTCTGTCATGAAAATATGATTTTAAAAAACACAGATGTGATTGGCTAACTTTACATGTGCTTTATGGGGCCCAGATAGCTGGAAAAGTATAGTTTCTGGGTCTTTTGTAAGAGATTAGCATTCAAACTGGTAAGCTGAGTAAGAGAGATCTGCCCTCATCAAGGTGGGTTGGCATCATCCAATCTTGGATGGCCTGAATAAAACAGAAAAGGGGGAGGAAGGGGAAATTCTCTCTCTCTGCTTAAGCTTAGACACCCACATTCTTCCTTCAGACAACAGAGCACCTGGCTCTCAGGCCTTCAGATGTACACTGAATTCTTGGTCCTCCAGCCAGCAGGTGGCAGACTGGGGGACTTCTCAGCCTCTGGAATTATGGGAAACAATTTTCATAATAAATTGCATATATTGTACATATATCTCCTAGGGCTCTGTTTCTCTGGAGAACGCTATGCAACAAGAAGTCTTGGGTATTTTCTATCTGTGGGCACTGCTTAGCCAATCTGGCCACATGTTGGATGCCAAGCAGAGTTCAGCAAGCCATGGCCCTGGATAAATTAGACTATTCTAGTTGGAACAAAGGAGATAGCAGGTATTTATCCAGTGCCCAACTTGTGTCAAGCACAGAGCTGAGTATTTTACGTGCATAATGTTAATTAACTATCAAAAAATCAGTTTTTGGTCATGCTAATGTTATTTCTTTTTCACCTGGGATATAGCACAGGTGAAGGTGTCTTTGTGGCTAGGATCAGATTTCCTTTCTGGCTTTCCAGTGGCTGCTCCAGGGCTCTTCCTACTGAGAGATGACGTTTGTTGTGCTCTTACTGTGTGAGCCAGGCACTGAGCTGGGCCTATTCATCTTCACAACAACCTGATGTGATAAACGCTTATTTTGTTCCTATGATGCAGATGAGAAAACCATAGCACTGAAAGACACAGTTACTTTACCAGGATAATATTTATAGGAAGTGTTAGAACTGGCATTTCATCACAGATGCCAGACCCCAGAGCCTGCACACGCCTCAAGACATCATTCCTGCACCCCGATGATATCATGGTTAAAAACACAAGGAAATATAGAAACCGAGAAACCTGGCTGCTAATCTCTGCTCATTTTTGTCAAGATAGAGAACTTTGCTCTGGTCTCTGGGACTTAGTTTTCACATCCGTAAAAAAGGGTAGAATTTAATTTTGATGTTCAATACAATTTCTTCTGACTTATATTTTGATGACTGTATCATAAGTATGGAACTGAGCTTTACAAGCTCAGTGGGAAAGGAAATCAGTGTATTATTTTTAATAGACAAAAACTCATTTGCAAAATATTAAAAAAAAATCCATCTGCCAAAGAAGTGACTGGGAAGTTACAGATCTCTGCATCTCCTGCTAGGAATCCAAATATCCCCTTTGTAAGTACGAGTGTGAGCTTGGCGGCTGGGGCGTCAGCCACATATACCGGACCTGGTGGGTTCGAACCCAGCCTAGGCCTGCCAAACAGTGACAACTACAATCAAAAAATAGCCAGGCATTGTGGTGGGTGCCTGTTGTCACAGCTACTTGGGAGGCTGAGGCAAGAGAATCACTTAAGCCTAAGAGTTTGAGGTTGCTATGAGCTGTGAAGCCATGGCACTCTACCGAGGGTGACATAGTGAGATGAAAGGAAGGAAGGAAGGAAGGAAGGAAGGAAGGAAGGAAGGAAGGAAGGAAGGAAGGAAGGAAGGAAGGAAGGATCAGTGTGTCAGAGTGTTTTAACTGAATTCACTATCACTTTTTAAACCAGTTTATTATAGACACAATTTATAAATTACTATTCCTTTGTTTGTCTCTCTTGGGTTTTTATCATTTGCCTCTTTGGCCAGTTAGATAAATAACTACTGTTACTCAAAACTACTCCCGTGTCTAAACAACCTGAAAGAAGCCACTTTGCAGCTCATTTCTGGGAAGATGAAGATCCCTCCTCCAGCTCCAATAACTAAGTACGCCACATTTCCAGGCATAAATTCAGGAAAAATATAATTTCAAAAGAAATCAGCCTTTGTGACACAGTATGCTTTTTCCGTCATACTAGTAATAGGTCATGGTTGTAAATATTACCCAAGCAAACCCCAGAAATAAGGGTTTCAAAAAAATGAAGATTTAAAAACTACCAAAGTTCCTATCACAACATGAGTGTGTATGTGTGTGTGTGTGTGTTGGTGGGGTGGGGTGGGGGTGGGGTGAAGGGTAAGGAAGAATTAATAAAAGGATCCCTTTCCAATGGAAGTCTCTAAATTTTGTAATTAATGAAAGGTTAGGAGCCCTGGCTTTAAGCCTCAAGTTTATGAGGCTAGCTACATTGCCTCTGCTAAGTCTCCTCATCTCCCTGAGTCTCTGTTTGATTATCTGCACAAAGAGTATCTTGACAAAAATGATCTCTTGGGTTCCTTACAGTTTTAACATTCTTTAATTTTTGCTAAGGCTCCAGAATTTGAATTTATTCTGTTATCTCAGACATTGTCTCAAAAGTCTCTTTTGTTAAGTTAATTTCATAAGCTCAGCATTTCATGCTCAATGAAAAACACATGGAAGGAAAAAAAAACAAAAAACAAAACCTCTTATTTCTCTTATCGAGTTTAAGGATGAGAAACCAGACTGCAGATGATTGTCTTGGGTAAACCACGGTGTAACCACATTGCCCTTGCTTGGAACCCTGCTCCCTCAGGTCAGAATCAGTCCGTCTTTGAGAGGAAGCTAGCTGCTGTCATACATTTCCTCTGAGTTAGTTTTGAATGAAAATATTGCAAGTAAAACCCGGAAAGGGCTTCCCTTTAGAAGTCAACAAATTGCTGTAACTAAAAGGTTGTTTAGGCTCCGAATCAACTTTATTTCTTATCTTTTTGCTTCTTTGAAAATTAAAAAAAAAAAAAAAAATCTAATTTCCAGCTTATAAAGTAGCATCAGTTTTTACTATTCCATACCTTACATGTCAACTGGTAATTCATACAAATTAAATTAGCAATTTTGCATTTAATTTGTTGATGAAAAACTATAGGATTCAGCAGTTTTGTTCTGATAACTTTTAAAATGTATTAATTTCACCAGTGATTTACATAGGGCTTTATTTCCCAATGCTACAGCCTCGTGCTCCAAAGCAGAAATGCCCTATGGTTTTTCAATTTGTTACCTAATCAGCACAATATATTCCTCCCTTTCTTCCTGTTCCATTGTGTCCTAAATTTGAGACCACAATATCTGAAGAAATTGTGCCAAGAAATCTCACATGGCTTTTCTATTTCTGTGAACCTTTAAGGAAATAAACAGAGAAAAATTATTCCATTGAATGAGGGGGACTGCCTGCAAACACAGCGGTCTTAAAATGATTGCATTCAAATGATGTTTTTCCTTTTTTTCAAATCATGATACTCGGACATTTCACAAATATTTCCACAAATCCACCTAAAGCTCCTAATATCAATATATCCAAATCCCTGGGAACCATACCAATGACAAATATTGGACTTGTGAGAAGCAGTTTCCTGAAGCGATTCTGATGAGGCACTGGGTGACCCAAACTGCTCTCTCCTCCCTAAATGCCCCCATTCTGGCTCCAGACTGAGGAAGTAAATTCTTTCCAGGCCCGGCCTTCCCTGTTGTAATCTCCAGGTTAGAGAACCAGAGAGACAGTGGGGTGATTTTAGAGTTCAGAAAGTTGGGCTTTCTAGTCAGATAGGGCTCTGCTTTCTTAAGCTACTTTACTTCTGTGAGAATCATAACCATTTACCTTGTATCTGGTTAAACCTGTGCAAAAAAGAAAAAAAAAAAAAACAACCTTCCTTCTTCAAATTTTAAAGTGGTTTTAGAGATTATTTGTTTTGGCTGGTGGTGTTGAAATCAAACTGCAAATTTAAAGTGCAAATATGCTATTTTTTATGAACTCAGTTCAACAAAGGTAATTAAGTCACAAGAAAAAAAAAAAAAGAAGATTTAAGAACTACCAAAGTACCTATCCCCAGTGCCCAGGGCTCCCTCTTGGGGGTATAAAACATTTGGTAGAACCGAGGGGGCTGACATAGCGCAGAGTTTGGGGAAAACAAGAGTGTACTTGAAGTTTGACACTAGGCAGAGATAAATGTCAGAAAGTGGGAAGAGGATTGGCTATTTGAGTAGAGACATTTACTTTCCTATACGTCTCGGATATTTGACAGGAAAGAACTCTACGGGAAAACTGTGTGAGGGCTGCTCGGGGGAAACTTGGGGAATTTTACAGAGATCCAGTAGTCTACAGGCAGCAAATCCAGGTCTCCTTTTTCCTGAGCCACCCATGTGTGTTTAAATCCACAGATCCAACCACCTGTGGATTGGAAATATGAGGAAAAATAACAATAATAAATGAAACTACAAAATAACAAATAATGCAAATAAAGATACAGTACACCAACTATTTACATAATCTTTACATCATATTAGGCATTATAAGTTAATCTACAGACGTTTTTAAAAGTATAGGAGGTACACAGGTTACATACACAGGTTATCCACAAATACTGTGCCATTTATATCAAAGGCTTCAGCATCTGCAGATTTTGGTAACTGTGGGAGTCCTGAACAGCCCCCTGCAGGACAGCTGTCATATTTATAAAAGTCAATTATTTTATGGCACTTATTTTTTGGATTGCATTGTGTTTTCCATGTTTAAGTTTTCTGACACTGAATCTGTGAGGTAAAAAAAAATACATTCTGCTACAAATGTTATTCATAACAAACTAAGATATACCATGATGTATGCTATAAACCATTACCTATATATTATTAAAACTATTTTTTGTTTATGTATGTTTCTTGCCAAATACAGTTTCTTTTGTAAATGTTGAAATTTTCTTGGTACTCTGTTTTAAAAACAACCTCCTTACCTTTTTTTAAATGCTTATTGTTATGAAAGACATTTAGGTTTTATTTATTTGTTGATATTGTATGATATTTAAGCTTTACTAAGCCTTCTTGTCTGCAGTTTGGTTGTTATTCAGAATGAATGTTACAATTCATTTTTTTTTTCCATTTTCTGTTTTTCAAATAAACATTTTCCCTTGATTACTGTTCTTTCCTCACTTGCTCACTTACTATTTGCATTCTTATATTTTTATTATGACTACATGAAGAAACAAGTATTAAAACTTTGACTTCAGCTGACTAGAATCTACACTTTATCTAAGCAGTAACTTTGCGCATAAGTCCCCAATATCCTCACCGTGGGCCCAGACTTTAGAACATTGTCTGGCATAGAGTAGGCTTTCAAAATATTTTTGAAGGAATTAATTATTAAAAAAATGGGTACAGGCAAAACTTACTAAATACAGAATACAAATGCCTACATACAGTAACTAAGAAAATGCCATGAAGGCTACGTTGAACAGTTTGATGAGAATATTTTAGATTGTATATGAAACCAGCACATTGTACTCCTTGATTGCACTAATGTACACAGCTATGATTTAACAATAAAAATAAATAAATTAAAAAAAAAACAAAAAACAAACAAACAAAAACACTCTCAAGATCTGCTGACCCTGAGTCTTCCTAAGGTCATCTCAGGAGTGGTGCCAACCCACATGGTGTGCACCAAGGTAAGCCTGGTGAGGCTTTTGCCAAGCAGAGCTGAAAACAATCTAATGAATCCTATCTTAAAAGAGAAAATAGAGGTCATGGTCATCATAAAACACATTTTCTTGAGAGTGTGGATCAATGGCCATCTCTTAGCCTCTTTCTCTGTGTTGCATTCTGCTTTGATTAATTGTGCATGTCCCATTAATGCAAATCATCATCTATAATTTCACTCATCATAATGTGGATTAAAAACAAAATCTAAAGGTAAAAATCATGTCTTATTTTTGAACCAAACAAATGATGTTTTAAGTTTTTTTCTGGTGAAGCAAATACCCGTGATATACAACAGCTGGGAAAGGGAGCAGACACAAGACCCTAACTCAGATCGTTATTTCAAAATTGCATCTTAAGATCTCAGCCTAGGTGATCTGGGTATCTATATCACTGAAAAAGCAATATATGTATCAGTCAAGCTGTAAATCATTTTAAGTAAATCTATATAAATCTATAAGCCTCATGTTGAGCATTTAAAATATTTTTTAAATTTGCATATCCTAATATAATATCCAGTTAATACAAATAAGGATATATCACTAAAATCTGTTATTTTATTTAAACCCTTTTTGTGTATCATCTTTGGCCTCTGTAATGATTGCTTTTAAATCTATCTCCATCAGGCTGCATTTGTTTTTGTTTTTTTTTGTTGTTTGTTTTTTTTATTATAGATAAAAATATGCATCATAGATGTGGCCCAACCCCTCACCCTCCCTCCACCCAAATTTGTTTTTTATAGTAACTCAAATGTACTTTTTTTTTTTTTTTTGAGATTCAGGTTGTGGTCTAGTGCTTAAGAAAACTGGTTCACAAACAATATTTCTATTGTTTCAGTGTCTACTTTTTGGCATCTTGGGTAGTCTTAGGCAACCACCCTTACAGTTTGTCCTTTATGCCTATATGTGGAGAATTTTTCTGCTAGAAAAAGAAAATCCGGGAGTCAAGTTAGTTCTGTGACAAAACTCTGGGCAAAACCAGCACAGCTAATTGTTGCTGTAACACAAAAAGATTTTGAAAACTTACAGATGAAGAGCACCCTACCAGCTGTTCCACATGTGGCTGTCTATTTTATTTTCCATCTGTTTATCAGAGGGAGCAGTGAGAAAAAAGCCTCCTGTATGCACAGTTTGCAACATTCAAACCTCAAAAGCCAATATACGGCAGTGGTCCTAAAAAGCATTACTACAGCTAAACAATTCCTATCTCATACTGACAGGGTGTCTGTCATGATGTTGTAGCACCAGGCATTGCTCACGTGTGTAGTGACATTGATACAGATGTAAACAAAACTTCTTCACTGCCCATCATATAAAAGCCTGGCTCTTAAATTTATGTACAGTACATGAAACTCAATAATGACAATAAAAGACAATATTACTGGTTTATGTATTTGCTACACTATGCTTTCTACTAATATTTTAGCATATACTCTTTACTTATTAAACACCAAAAAAAAAAAGTGTCTCAGTCAAGTTCTTCAGGAGATATTCCAGAACAAGACATTGTTATCATAGCAGATGACAGATTCATATATGTTGTTGCCCTGAAGACCTTCCGGGGGATAGGACGCGGAGGAGGAAGACAGTGACACCGATGACCCTGACCCTGTGTAGGCCTCAGCTAGTGTGGGGGTCTGTGTCTTGGTTTTTAACAAAAAAAAAGTTCAAAGTAAAACACAAAAAATTTAAAAGTAGATTAAAAATATGTAAGGATATAAAGAAAGAAAATACTTTTGTACAGCAGTTCCATATGTAGTGTTTTAAGCTACATGTTATTAAAAAACAGTAAAAAAAGTTTAAAAAAGTAAGAAGTGTACTAAGAAAAAATGTTACAGTAAGCTACGTTTATTTTTGAAGAAATACAAGTATTATTTATAAAAGTAGAGTAGCCTAAGTGTACAGTATTTACAAAGTCTACAGTCGTGGATGGGAATGACTTAGACCTTCATGGTCACCTTCTACTCACTCACAGACTCACTCAGAGCAACTTGCAGTCCTGCAAACTCCATTCATGTTAAGTATCTCACATTGATGTACCGTTTTTTATCTTTTATAACTGTATTTTTGCTGTATCTTTCCTATGCTGGGATATGTGTAGATACAAATACCTACTGTTGCTTTGTAACTGCCTATTGTCAAGCATTAGTAACAATTTAGACAAGTTTGTAGCCTGGGGGCAGTAAGCCATACCAAGCAGCTGAATAGAAGGCTAACTGTCTATGCTTGCATGAGTACCCTCCATGATGTTCCCACCGTGATGAAAACCTCTAATGAGCATTTCTCAGAACGCCTGCCCATTGTTAAACTGCAGATGACTATAGACAGCTTTGAGCCACATAATATACGTTGGAGAAAGGTCGTAGTCAAAAGGATAGGACAAGCCCATTGTGTACCATGTTTCAGAGCATTCCAATTCACGAAAAAGGTATTCTGAAATAGGAAGATGACCACTACTGTGATATATTACATGTATATATGTAATATATTACAGATTACATTACATGTTTTTAGAAATATATATAGATGCATAAGTAGATTATATATAAATATACGTACTACAATATATATACATAAAAATATATTTTATACAGTATATATTATAGTACACATTTTTAGAAATTATAGAAATATATATATATATGTGCATATTTTAGAAATAAAGGAAATGCTGTTTCTATGCCTTAAAAACTCTTACTTGTCCTTCAAGGCCCTATGTGCTGCCCAGGCCTCTGTTCTCAAGCAGAGATAATTGCGTTCCATCCGTGTGTCCTTGCAGTTTGCATTTTCCCTGATTATGGCTATCACGCAGCTTCTTATTCAATATCGTACTCACCCTCTACCTTGGCATCACTCAGGGTTTGGGATTATGCTATCCATTCACATTCATGGTAACATTTTGCCTGTTACATAGGAGACAGTTTTGTTTACTTATTGAACACATCGCGATTTTAGTTTCATCTTCTGTTTTTTTATTCTTAGTTTCATCTTCTGAATTAATTGTTTTTCTTATATGTAGGCTAATGCTGTAGCCCAGGGATCAGCAACATTTTTCCTGCAAAAAGCTAGATAGTAAATATTTTAGCAATTCTGGGCCATATGGTCTCTCTTGCAATTAGTCAACTCTGCTATTTTATCACAAAAGCTCCCATAAACAATGCCTAAATTGATAAGCTTGGATTTGGGCCAATAAAACTTTATTTGCAAAAACAGAAAGTAGGCTGGATTTGGACTGCAAGCTGTAGATTGTTGACCAAAGCCAGCCCTGCTTTGGTCTATTCTCGCTCTGCTCCCCGTCCTCATTTTTTTTTTCTTCCCATACTGTGATTCCCGTATGCTACAAGGAGCTCCTGTCCTCATTCCCCCTCCCTTTTTCATCTGATAAATTACTTCTTAAATATTAAGCCTCAGCGCAGTCAGAATCTTGACCTCCTTAAGAAGCCTTAACCATTCTGTCCTCTGGATTCTCACCACAACTCCCTTATAGGATATGGCACATCTAATGGTGTTCATTTGTGTAAATTTTTCCTTTGGTTTTAGGCTGTGAATGCCTTTGCGGTTAGAATTGAGTCATTCATCTGGGTAGCCCCATCACTTACCATGTGCCTGGCACACAGTAGGTACCAATAAATGTTCACTGACTTGTCAGAAATCATTGATTTTTTTTTTTTTTAACCTGGGATTCAGAGCATTTAGAGACAGGTTATAAGGCCTGAATCTATAATCTCAAATAGGTGTTACAATGTTTTCTTTTATATTTGCTACATTTGCAAAGTCAACAACTAGATCATAATGCAACCAATTACATCATGAAGCAGCCAGCATTTTAGTCTTTTCCATTAGGATAGAAATCACATCCTTTCATTGAAAAAACATGCAACTGGGTTCGAAGTCAATTCCATGTCTGGGGGATATCAATTAGCAAAATCAGTGTCTGGGGCACTGCCTGAGTATAAATGGACTCACATATTATTGCCTATAACTACTGCAATAACAATATGTGGTACTTGTCTCATTTAAGCTGCTTTGTGCAAAGTAATCCATTAGGGTAGGCTCACAGATCCAATAGCAACGTACCACACCCTTCAGTCAACTGTGAGTTGCCTGCCGCCCTGCTGAATTTTATTACTCTTGATGGACTGCACTTTTCAATATCCTGCTTCCCACATCTGAGGCTCTATCTCTCAAAACAGAAAGGATATACAGGACTTACTTTCCTACTCAGAAACAATTTTTTTTTGAGACAGTCTCACTCTGTTGCCCTCAGTTGAGCGTGTTGGTATCATAGCTCACAGCAATCTCAAACTCTTGGGCTTGAACAGTCCTCTGGCCTCAGCCTTTGAGTCGCTTGGACTACAGGTGGCTGTCACAGCACCAGGCTAGTTTTTCTATTTTTTAGTAGAGACAGGGTCTTGCTCTTGCTCAGGCTGGTCTCAAAACTCCTAAGCTCAAGCAATCCACCCACCTCAGTCTCCCAAAGGGCCCGGATCACAGCCATGAGCCACCACCATGCCTGGCTTCAGGAATGTTATTTTCAGCATAGTCAGGCTTACAAATCACAGAGAAATTAAATCTCTAAGAAAAAGTTGAGTTTCTCCTTATTAATTTTTTTCTTAACTACTTATGAGAAATTATAATGCAATTCTGGCTAGGCCTTCACTACAGAAATGGAATGTATTTTGAAAGCTCTTTTAAGTACTAGCAGTTTAGTAGCGTGAGGCAAAAATCCAGAAGAACCTGTCAGGTCTAACCTAAGGTAACGCTTAGCTCTGAACTCCTCCGAATTGGCTTTTATTTCTAGTTTCCACTACCACTTGCATTCAGGTGGCTCTTAATCTATGTCTCTAGTCCTAATTACTCTCTTAGCACCAGACGGCAAATTTGGACAATATCACAGAGAAAACTATCCAGAGCTGATTTCATCTTTTCTGCCTAAAGCCAAGCTACATCTTTAAGATGTTCCTAGGAAAAAAGCCAACTCTGTCACTCACTAGCCAGAAACACACCTCGTGTGTCCATCTCCGTCCTCTGTGAGATCCCCCAATCCTTCTCAATATGCCCTCTGTCCTTCTCGGAGAGAAGCAGAATTGTACTACAGTTAAGGGTGAACTCTGGGGCCGGTTGATCAGATGGGTGCTGCAAAATTAAAAGGAGGGTGCTCCATTAAATTTGAGTTTCTGATAAACAACCAGTAATCTTTAGTATAGCTTCGTGCTGCAGGAGGCATACTAACAATTAAACATGTTTATCTGAAATTCAAATTCAACTGGGGACCCTGTGTTATTATTTGCTACATTTCACCATCCTAAATTCTGCCACTAATCATCAACCTTGGCATGATTTTTAACCCCTCTCTTCCCTCTGTTGAACAGGTATATTAACATCTTCCTAAGAAACGTAATCATGTAATGTGTTAGACCAGTGCCAGACACATTGTTAGCTAATTTCATTATTCTGATCATCCAGGGGGATCAGCAAAGATTTTTGGTAGTGATAGCAAATATTTCACACTTGCAAGCCATATGGTCTCTATCCCAACTGCTTGCTTCTGTTGTTATAGTGTGAAAGCAGCCATAGATAATACCTAAGCAAATGGGCATGATCATGTCATAATAAAAATCTATTAGAGAAAACAGGCGGGGGCCAGGCTGTGACTGGTGAAGTACACTTGGCCACGGTTTGGATTAAAATCCTGTAGCAATCTTCTACTCCTGTGGCATTCATCTACTTTTTTTCTTCATTTTAGAATATCATGGGGTAACACAGATTTTGGTTACATACTTCGTACACATTGAGTCAAAGTTATGAGCACCCCTTGCTCCCATAGTGTGCATTACACCCAATTAGGTGTGGATTTACCCATCCTCTCTTCCCCACTCCCACCTGCTACATTTTTCTTGAGTCTTACTTCTGTATGTACATGTGTTGATCAATTAGTTCCAATTTAATTTTGAGTGCATGCACTCTGTTATCCACTTCCATTAAAATATTTATAATTTTACCCACCCCCTTTCGCTATGACATTTACTATTCATAAGAAACTTCTGTAATTGGGAGGTTGAGGTGGGAAGATCACCCTGGAGCCCAGGAGTTCGAGTCCAGCATGGGCAATAATAGTGAGATCATACCTCAAAATAAATAAATAGGAAGGAAGGAAGGGAGAGAAAGAGGAAGGAATGGAGGGAGGAAGGGAGGGAGGAAGAAAGAAAGAAAAGAAAGGTCAACATTGTCTACATATTTAATAATTCCGGTACTACCTAATTTTAGGTAGACTGTGTCTCATTTTCAACCTGCTTTATATGAATACATACATAGTAAGATTCTAATGATACATCACATGAAAGTGTCTGCATATTTCCGTCTTCATGACAGTAGCATAGAGAAGGTGAGTATAAGTTCCCCCTTGATAGTCCTTGATTCTTTTCTTGTATAAATTCCACTCTTTTCTTACTATGTGTTAGCCCTCACTTTCTCCCACAGTCTCATGCAAGTCTCCTATGTTGGAATCGACCTGGTGAATTTGCTATTTCTTAAATATCCCCCTGCCTTTCATCTTTAGGGGTTTCTGCGTGTTCTTCTTGTATTTGTATATGCTTTCCCTTCCGTCTGTATTGACAGACTATATATTCACAGAACTACTAGAAAAATTTAAGTTCCAAAAAGAAAATCCTGTACCTGCCCTCCTCCTTTTATGATCGGATGGTGCGTGTGTGAATGTAGCACTACACGTGTTCGTGTGAGCATTCCAGTTTGCACCTTAATCTTTATCTCCTTTGAAGTCATATGATTTCTGTGTCCTAAGCTTGGGAAGTAAGATGCCAGTGTGCCCAAGATTCAATCTGGCATCGTGTTTCCTGATGCCGCTCTGATTGCTGTTGTCACAGAGTGATTGTGGCTCAGCACACTAATAGCTCTGCAACAAAGAAGGCTGAAAACTAGAAGAGGAATGGGCTCTTTAAAGAAAAATTTACAACAGTTGAGAAATTAGAAGCCCCGTCTTATTGTATTGCTTGCCTTTCATCTTTAGCCTTCTGATGTTTTCTTTTCATTTCCTGCTTGGTGCTCTGAAGGTATTACCAGACATTCTAATGAGATGTGGCGAGGTCCAGCCCTGGCCAATCGTTAACTCCTTCCCCTCTGTCAGACTGAAAGTATTTTCTGGCATTTCTAGTTTCTGGGAGTGGAAATGTAGGACTTTTAGGTAAGAAAATATAGATCACCTTCACAGTTTTCTGGGGTAATCTCCTTCTCAATCAGCGGCAAAGAATTCCACTTAACAAGTCAACTTCAAATAGATTCCAGGGATGGGGAAACTGAAAGAGGAAGAGAGGGCTCAAAGGCAAAGGCAGTTTTTGACCAGCTTGGAAGAAGTATGATGTGACTTACAGAGAAGACGAGGTGGAGGAGAAGATTGCCACCACAATCCCCACCGAGAGTGAGGGACATGTAGTTCCAAAGTTGCAAGTGAGACCAGGATTGAAAACATTAATCTAGAATCCTCCTCATCGGAGGGTAAATGTTACAATGGGAATGTGGAGTAAAGTCCAAACTTCCAATATGGAAATCCAATTTCCCCCTAGAAATATAGGCTAAGAATTTGACAAGTTTTGCCAAATGTGCTGCTATCTCTGGACAACTCAGAAATTATTGATTACATGACATTTTGAAAGAGTTCAATTAGGCAGCTGAAAATGTCTGCAAAATGAATTGTACAAATATTACCAAGCAGGTCTCTAGTTTGGCTTTGAATCTTTGCCAGTGATGCCCCTTTTCTTCAAGGGCGTACTTTTGCATGAAAAGTGCATTACTCTTTCTCAGAAGTATACCCTAATGAAACCTTCAGATCATTTTGCCACTACCTACAATTTTTTAGTACGAGGGTCTCAGAATACTTAAGGATCCCAATCATCTTTATTACTCAGAAGAAAATTTAGAAGGAAAGGAGTCCATACCGGGTGGTGCCTATGGCTCAAGGAGTAGGACACCGGCCCCATATACTGGAGGTGGCGGGTTCAAACCCGGCCCCGGCCAAAACTGCAAAAAAAAAAAAAAAAAAAATACATGCACACAGATTCTACTGCCTCCTCTATGCCCTATGAACCTTTCCTGTAAGATGATGGTGAAGAAAGTTCTACAGAACACAACAGATTGCTGTGCAAAAGGGCTCAGAACAATGAAACAAGAAGCTTAACAGTTCCAAAGTGTCTCCCAAATTAGAGGTGTCTCCATAAGACACACACACCCCACTGGGAGAACAGCTTGGCCATGGGAGCAGCTGCACTGGAGGATGGTTATTGGGGATGCAGACCCTGGTCCCCTCTCTATGCGGGGAGACGAGTAGCTGGGGACCAGGGTCTGCATCCCCAACAACCACATTTCATTGATAAGTGGTTTCTCAATTTCCCTTCCTTTCTATTAGCTCTTCCATGCCTTTGGTGGGAAATCTATTGGAAATCTTTATATTGGAAAGATTCCAGTGTGAATAAAGTAAGGCCCCCGTCTGATCAGGCCTTAACCTAGAGGCAGCCGTTTGATCCGAGGTAAGCCAGTCGACAGTTCTGGTTCAGAATCCGGAACACGAGCACATGGATAAGAAGAGGAGTGGAGTCTGTTCCCCCCACATCGCAGCAGCAGGCCTCGGTCATGCTGTTTTTCTGTGAGACCATTCCCACAATTTCAGCTTCCTAATACTGGAAAATACAAAGTGAAAGTGTCTGTAGTCCACTCTCACACCTGCTTGGCAGCCTCCCTAGAGATAATGTGAGATTCCAATATCCCTCAATCCCATTTCCTTTCACTGCAGTTAGCTAGAATGAGTTGTTTGGCTATAAGTAAAGAAACCAACTGCAGGTTCAAGTTGGTGGGAAGAAATTGCTGGGAAGTGTTCATAGCACTCTCAGGGAAGGGTATGTGTGTGTGTGTGTGTGTGAGAGAGAGAGAGAGAGACTTGTCATAGTACTGTGTACATGACAAATACAAAATGGGTACAGTGGTATTTTCCCCTGGAAGTTATAGAAACTTGCATGCAGAGGTGGAATTCCTTTTTCGTGCTATGTCCAACACAACAGCCTGGCTACCTCTGCATATTTCCACACTTCCCCAGAAAATTAAGTGGGAAAAGTCTAGGGAGATGCACTGTCCATCCTGTAATGTTACTTCTTATCTCTCTGAATCACCTTCAGAAGCAGTTAGAGGATGGTTCTTATCATGGCGTAAAGCAAGAATATCTTGAAATAAAGTAGGAGCTTGTGGCCTGCCCCTAACTAAGGCCAAGGAAGGAAACACTTCCCTTGTGGTTGTCACTCTACCCACATTCACCTGCATTTCAAGCTCCCTTCTCCTGCCTGTCTTCCAAATACCCGCTCCCATTGGAGCATGGTGGCTTCATGGGGAACATGTACTTTCATGAAACCTCGACTTTCACAAGCAAAACAGACTCTTCAAGTCCCCAAGCCTGAAATAACAAAAGAAAACAAAATTCCAAATTGAAAAACTTTCTTTCCATCCTTTTCTCCATCTCTTCCTCTCTTAATAATGTGATTGGAGAAGTTTTCTACTTTCAATGGCATTTCTTTTCTGGAAAAGGAAATTACTTAAGGAGGAAACACATTTAAGAACTCCAGATTTCTTTTAACTTCACCACTAAGTGCTGTGTAACTCTGAGTGACTCAATACTTCTGGAAAATGGAAGTGAAAATATTAAAAATAAATGAAAGTCCTTTAATGTGTCATTAGATGGTAATTCAAAGACTACTTGGAACCCTCTTGCCTGTTTTCAGTTTAGTGTAACAAATGCAAGACAAAGAGTTGCTAACCATGAAAATTTTTCTGTAAAAAGGGAACAAATCCCAGCTTAATTAGAATGAAAAGAAACAGCTTATGAAAGCACTTTAATCCAACTTTAGACACATATAATAAATACGTTATTCTCCAGGATGTTTCTCAAAAAATATTGGTTATTTTCCTGAGCCACATTTTTGAAGCTTTCTGTAGTTATTTCAAGAAAGAAAAAGTATTAGATCACTCAGTGAATTCAACGCATCCCTAAAAACATCCCCAGATTAAAGCAGGACCCGTGAGTTATTTTAGTGCCATTCTGTATTTTTTTAACACGGAGCATGTAGTTGTGTTATCTTCATATGTTCAATATAATAATTCAGAAATAGCATATCTTCATATGTTCAATATAATAATTCAGAAATAATTAAGGCAGTAGAATCTGTGTGCATTCAGAACAATTATACATTGTTCTTAAATGTATTAGAACAAACTGGTACACCCAAATTATATTTCTCTCAAAATGAAATTTTAAGAAGTTTCGCCAACATTTCATCATATCCTTTTCTTTTTTTTTTTTGCTGGGCTGAGAGGAGGGGTTTCCAAACTTCAGTGATCCTTACATTTAACCTAAACATGATCTCAGATATAGGAACGGGGAAGGAAAACAGAGGTGACCACTGTCTCATCACTGCTCCCCCGCCCATCAGTAGGGGAAAGCCAGCTGCTTTGTTGGTGTGGGAGTAGCCACACTGCCAAGATAAGCACATTGTGCTCACCAGAGCCTCTGTTGGCAACAACGGCTACTGTTTCTAAGGGAAAAGAAGAAAAATTACACAGTCAAAATATTGTCTGTGATGTTCTTCTCAGCGTTGTGATCAGGGAATGCATTTTGGACCCTCGTCACTCTCTTAAAGATTTTAATTTGAAATTTTTAAAAACGAATCTCATGCCATGTTTAAAGATGGTGGAAACTAAAAGGCAACAACAGCTCATTCTTATTGTGGAGAGCGTAATTTACACGTGTGCACACATACGCAGATACACGTGCACACATACACAAACACACGTGCACACATACGCAGACACACGTGCACACATACGCAGACATGCATGCACACATACGCAGACACACATGCACACATACGCAGACACGTGCACACATACGCAGACACGCGTGCACACATACGCAGATACATGTGCACACATACGCAGACTGCACTGAGGTTCTAACAGAAATGAATGGGCTTCTCTTGTTCATTTGTCCTTCTTCTTCCCTCAGTCTTATCCTTTCTCCTTTTTCTCCTTCTTCCTTGTCTTGCTCTTGTATTCTCCTTCCATATTTGAATGCCAAATAATTAACAAATAAGTGTACAGGTGGGGGTACGAATAAGGGCGGGAGTCAACTAATGAAAGATAACATTAGAATTCTCAAAGAGAAACAGCAGCGTTTCATTCAAGTCTTGTGAGGATTTTTGTGGATACTCTGGGCTCCACACCTTTGCATCCATTATTCTTAAATTACCTTATTTGGTTAGTCTTGGTTGTCACGTGAAATTGTAAATTAACCATGCAAGTAATCCACTAAATAGGTATCTTCTGCGCTTTTAAAAATGCCTAGAAAACTAATACTAAGTAGCACATCCTGAACCTATACTTCACGGTTGATGGTCCTATCAATGGACCAGGAGAAAGATTAATAGATTTATGGATTAAAAATAAATTATGTTATAGTACATCAGAGTTCGGGAAGATTGTATTTCAGAGAACAAGCTTTTTATTTATTCATTCACCCACTCAACAAAGACCTACTGAACTTACTGTATTTTATTTCAAATATTTCATCCTCCAGTAAGAGAAGGAAGAAACATCAATTATCTGTATGCAGGTGAATCTTGGAAACATAACCCAAGTGGTTGTATTCAAAAGGCTCTTGCCTTAGAAAGCTACTTTTCTGGACAAAGTTATCCCAGAAGTAAGAAGCTGTAGGGTCTCCTAGAGGTAGTAGTGAACTGGGGAGAGCTAATCATAGGAGAAGAATTGGACATCTCAGAAGAGTCACAGGCAGGAGGGCAGCCTTCTATGAAATCATAAAAGTTTCCATAAGAAAGAGAACATTAAATAACAGCCAACCCCAGAGAATGTGAAGTCATTTTAGGAAAGTACTCCTGTCAAACAAAACACAGAATTAGGCAGTATTTTTTTTTTCTTTTTTTCTCTATTAGCATTGTTATTTTTTTTCCTTTTATTAAGTCATATACACATAGACCATGAATACATTTATGCATTTGTGGGGTACAATGTGTTGATGATTTTTTATGCAATTTGGAGTGCTTACATCAAAGTAATTAATATACTTTTCACCTCATTTACTTAATTATTGTGTTAAGACATTTATGTTCTATACTTGATGCATTTGATTGTACCCTTGCAATAGGCTCAGGTGTGGTCCCACCCTTTTCCCTCCATCAAACCGCCCCCCTCCCTTTCCTGCCTAGGCAGTATTAAAGCAGTAAAAACAGACTTTATTCAGGATTATGAACATATAGGAAAAGAGACCTCCGAATAGGGGTAGGCTCAATTCCATCCGGCAAGTGAAAATGTATGGACAAGGAACAGAGTTCAGTGGCTGGAAAATGACTGAAAAGAAAAGCATTTGGGGTAGTGAAAATTCTTGCTAAACTAACAGATCTGGACTCCTGCTGAAGAGAGGCAAGAAGGATCAGATATCACCTGGGGGATGGTGGCGGATGAGGCACACAGGTAGATATCCAGGTGATAAGATATGGAGGGTGAGGGGATTGACTGAGCTGTTTTAGCAGGGTTCTTCTTGAACCTGGATTTCACAAGGAGGGACACAGGTGGACCAAGGAGGAGGTTCAGTCAGGAGCCTCACCAAAGTTTGGTCAAGCAGAGACTCTTTGTCACTTCTCAATAACAAAGTAGTTTCCTGCTTCACACTCCAAATCCATGGTGGAGAAGAGAGAACATTTTGGCAGAGGGGTTGAGGTGCATGAGACCCGGTGAGAAGGTCAACAGCATCTTATCCAGTCCCAGCTGGGGAGAGAAGGATTAAGATTAATATATTGGAGTAGGTACTTTTTAATTATTGAATTAAGGCTGTGATTAAAGAAAATGGTGATTTCATTATCTGGGTATTGCTAGAAAATTTGCATGATTGTCCAGGTCACTGTCTCATAAGGACACCCTACAGTGAGGACATTTACAGGGTTGCTGATAGAGAAAGTTGAAGATGCTTTTCTGATGACTCTTTATGGATTCTGCTTATTCCATACTTAGTGCACGGAATTGTTGCTTCATCCTAATCCTTGGGATTTTCCTCTTTTTGTTTTCTATTTCAGATGAATACGAGGATACAATTAGGTTACGATGTTTGTGTCATTAGGTAAGCTCCCTGTTGTGTCTCACCCCCGAGGTGTGCCACATCCTGCCCTCTCCCCTCCCCCTCATCCCCTTCTCCTCCCCACTCCCCTCAACTTGAATGGAATGGAGTTTTTTTCTTGTGTGGACATGTATTAGTTCATCAGCTGGCTTCAAATTAGTACCGAGTACATTGGATAATTGCTTTTTTATTCTTGTGATACTTTACTAAGAAGAATGTTTTTTTCTTTTTCTTTTTTTTTTTTTTTTGAGGCAGAGTCTCACTAAGTCACTCTTGGTAGAGTGCCATGGCGTCACAGCTCACAGCAACCTCAAACTCAATTTTCTTGCCTCAGCCTCCCAAGTAGCTGGGACTACAGGCGCCCGCCACAACACCTGGCTATTTTTCTTTTGGTTGTAGTTGTCATTGTTGTTTGGCAGGACCCAGATGGGTTCAAACCCGCCAGCTCCGGTGTATGTGGCTGGTGCCCTGGCCGCTGAGGTACAGGCGCTGAGCCAAGAATGTTTTATTTCTACCCTTTCACTTGTACTCATAGCATAGAGGCCATGACGATATTTTTTTCCCACAATGACATCATCATTTCATTTTTACAGCTTGTAGCCTTAATAATGAAAGCCACAAAAATTACAGTCACACATTACAGTCTCAGGATCTCGTAAACCTGGCCCAGGTGCCACAATGAGTCAGTTCGGTCAATCTGTTACCTGCAACATCTCAAACTGCCTTGGGAATGTGTCTTTAGCAAGAACCATCCAGGACCGGACAGGTTAGGTTACTCCAGTGTGATCAAAATGACGTGGATTCAAACTAAATAAAAGTTTGTTTTGTTCACTTAGCAGTCTAAGCATTCAGACCAGGTCATTGCATGGGGTTGGAAATTGGTGTTTTGTTTGTTTCATTTTTTAAATCTTACTCAATAATCCTTCATCTAAGTCTTTTACCTTCTGATCTATGAGGGCTGATCCAGCTCAGTCATCAGATTAAAATTTCAACTAATTAATTGGAAGACAAAGTAGAAAGAGAAGAACACATCATTTTTTTTAGAAGTACAGAAATTTACAGTTATAAAGATCATGTCTGTTCACATTGCATTGACCCAAACCTTGCCACATGGTCCTAGCTCTTGTAAAAGGAGCTGAGAAAGGGAAAGGTGCTCAGCTAAAGTGCTATTAATATAGATGAAGGGGGGGACAGAACTGGGGGACAATGAGCAGCCCCTCCCTTATACACAAAGGTGATTAAAAAAGAATTCTATTATAAAAGTTCATTCCAAGTAACGTTTATTTCAGACTCCTTCCTCCAGAAAGAAATCCTGGGGTGAGATGCAAGTGCTCTTACTCGGTTTGTAAATATTGACTAAGACTGACCAGGGCGAGAAAAAAAGAGAAAAACAGAGCAAGGAGAACGTCCGAGCAAGGTGGTGGGTGGCATCACTGTGGCTGCTGCTTGTCAAGCAGCTGTGAAGGGACACAGCAGTCCTTCCACATGTCTTCCTTTGTCATCAAGCAGAACGTCTTCATGCCGTGACAAGGAGATACTGCCCCTCACAGCAGAACACGAGTGAGTGGAAGGAAGGAAACATTATCTGCCTGTTTCCAACCTCCTTCTGGTTTACTGCTAGTGAAGGCTCAGCTGCCCAGGCACTAGGTTTCTACAACTTCTGAGTTCGTGCTTTTTTCAGTTTGAAGGGGGAGAGCCAACTCAGTTCAAGGGAGGCAATAAAAACCAGAGAAAGAAAGAGGCAGTGAGGGGACTCTGAGAAGGTACAGCGTCATGTCTGATGTGGCAGGCTAGTGCGGGGAATCTGATGTCCAGTCCCTGCTCTCAATCTCTCTTGTCGTGTGGAGGGAGGTTCACTGGAGTCCTTGTTTTCATGTTTTTCCTGATCTCATTTACACATCTCCATGGAAAGGGGGGTGACTTCTTTGACTGGTGAAGTTGGATGAAGAAACAGCATGCATGCAGCCCAGCTGCTCCCCGTGGTTTTTTTTTTTAATTTTTTTTTGCAATTTCTAGCCGGGGCTGTGTTTGAACGGGCCACCTGCAGCATATGGGCCCGGTACCCTACTCCTTTGAGCCACAGGCACCACCTCTGCTCCCTGTTTTGCTTGCTTGTTTGTTTCATTCTGTTTTGTGCTCGGCCTCTTACAGAAGGCCTGTTCCCTGTGCCATGTGGTAACCCTGGTGGCGGGGGCTCTGCCCCCGCTGAGGAGGAAGGTGGCTTTTGTCCAGTGTTGAACGTGACTGGTGGGGATGTAAGCCTCATTTTGAGGTTGACCGTTGGCAGGTCTGTTGTTGCCTTGAACTTAACCTACATTCTGCAGTACCTGCTTTATCAATCATAAAGCTGATCATTTTATTTCCCTCTATTTCAGAATCCTCAGAAGAAAGTTGATCTATTAGTTCACTAAAATTCAACAAAAAGAAAGAATAAACAAGCATCATTTTAGCTAAAAAGTGACTCGCTGCTATATAAAAGGGGAGGAGATTATAGGTAGTCATCTTATTTTTACTCTTATTGTAATTTATCAGAGCATGAGGTGTTCTAAGGACAGTGTTAAATCCTTTATGAACAGTGTTTTGTTTATTCTTATATGAGACTTGAGAGGTTTGCAGATAAGCAAGCTGAGGCTTATTTCTAAAGATTCATTCATTCCAATGAATTCATTGAATGCCTACCATGTGCCACTACTAAATAGAAAACGCAGGCAGGATCTACCCCCAGGTGATACAGAGTTTGAGAGACACACATGAATTAATTAGTCATATGCAGTAAGGTGAAAGCACAACTGTAATTAGTGACATACCAGAGAGACAGTGTGCACCACGTACAATGAGCAAGCAGTGACCAACCTGGGCTCTGACGTGGGAATGAGATGTCACTAAAAAATGTGTTTGAAAAGTGTGGCAAGAGAGACAAGAATTCCAGACAGTGGTTACAGCATATACAAAGGCCTTGTGGTGTAAGGTAGCATGGAGAGGGCAGAAGGTAACAAATGGCCAAATGGCTGGAGAGGAGAGGGTGGCAGGAAGCCTGAGTAGAGGCTGATGAGGTGCGTTTTAGGCTCATTAAGGCACTTTTTATTTTAAAAGGCACCAAAATCTATTGCGAGCTTTTAAGTGTTTTATGGTACAAAGGCACTTGTTCTGATTGCAATTTGGACAGTGGATCAGAGTAAAGTAAAAATGGGCTCTTTTCATTAGTCAAGAAACCATTGCCAACATCCAGGTGGGATGAACTAGAGAATATAGTAGAAAGAGGTATGCAAATTAGCAAGATATTTAGGAATATAATGAATTAGCCACGGTGCATGAGGGAGACCAAGGTGTCAAGGATACAGTGTCAGGATAGGGTGGCTGTTTAAAGGTCAAGAAGCTGATGTGTTAATTTATAAGTCCTTATTCTTTCCATTATAAAATAACCATGAACGCTTTTGCTTCAGAACAGTTTCATTTGGAGAGAGATGATCCAAGTAACTGCTTGACTGAGTTTACAAAAGATTCTTTCTCTCCTTCATGTTTGTACCAAACGTCTACTTGAAACATCATAACCAGAGAATTGTCTTTAAGAATTTTCCAACATCTGTGTTACTGGGAGAGAAATCAATACAAAATTGTCCTAAGATACAGTTACACACCTGTTCCAAACTTGCTCCATTTAAGTTTCAGATATATTCCTTCCTCTGTTAATTAAATATTTCTAATAACCAGCTATGGTGGACAGAACTACTTACTGTGACTGCAATTTCAAATATTCAGCGAGGTTTTTCACATCGTCAAAATTTCTAGGAGCTGGTTAGTGACTATGAAGTGTAAGAAACAAAAGAAGGGGTGCAGTCAGCTACAGGTTGGTTTTTATTTAGTGGATCCTATTTTTGCCTCTTCTGTTCTCACACTGCAGATCTCCGAGACAGATATAACTTTACCAAAATACCTATTGTGCTTTGCAGCTGGGTGATGGATGCTTTGCTAGTTACAGATTCACAGAAACCATGTCTTAGCTAACAAGGCTTTTTTTTCTTAAATGAGGCAGAAGAGTTAAGTGAAAGCCCCTTAATTTGAGCATGAGTGCTCCATTCCAATTAAGCTTGAAGAATGAAAGAAAAGAGTTGATTTCATTTTTTTCTGAAGTGAAAAGTAGGCAGCATACTAAAAGATGAAAATGGTACAGTAGCATCTGCAAATTCCACATTTTTATTCAAAACTTAGGTCAAATGTGAAAAACTCCAAACTATGGTATGGAAACACACAACTAACACAAAACTTCCTAATGTATTAATATGCAGATGGAACAAACATCAGCCATTTTTTTTGTTTGTTTGTTTACCTTAGCAATGCACTTATAAAAATCTATCAATAGAGCCATTTCATTATTGGCAATAATGTGCTGTCCGTGACAACATAATGCCTTAAAGCTGTGTCTGATTACCAACAGGTTGATTCATGTTTCTTCTGACCCTGTTGATAAAATTGTCACTATTTCTATAAGCAATTTTACTATTTTAGAAATGCAGTACTATATCTAGTTATTCCACTCTGGGTCTAATTAATTAACCAAGGGCGTTAGTCAAGATAGGTTGGGATATTCCAGGGAAATATACTTCCCCATGTATCTCATATTCTTTATACACCAAGCATGTCTTTCTCACTCAATGTTATATGTGCACCTCTGATGTGGGGTGGGGAATGTGCAGGGGCCTCTTGGGGTCCCAGACTGACCTTGGTGAAATTATCTTGTGATGATGCCATTCTAGCATGAAGCTCCTCGGGCCCTCTCCTTAGCACCTCAGATCTAAATCATTGCTGCCCCCACTCTCAGCCAGAACTCATCATCCAGCCCTAAGCCAATTGCAAGGGATGCTGGGAAAAAGTAGGGGAGCACACAGAGTATTTAGTAAGCACTACTGTATTTGTTACGCTACATTAGTCAGCTCTGCGCAATACAAGATTGACCAGATGGCAAACTTTGATTGAGATTCTCCTAAAAAAGAATTTGAGCCTGGTTTCATGAGAGGAGTGTTAGAAAGATTCATCATTAAAAAGAGATTCTGTCTAGGCTGGAGAGAGGGTGAAAATGAACATGGCTATTCTAGAAGACTGATGGAAAAGAGTAGAAGAAAATAAAGTTGTTAAGGGAAGAAAGGAGAACAACAATCCTTAGATTCCACACCCATGGAAGTCAGCTAAATAAACTAATTAACCACGATGACCTTGAAAGAATAAAAAGAAAACTAAACATTGCATCTTGAGAGTTTTAGTTTCCTCCTGAGGAGTCTTGACTTCACATCATGATTCAATTTTGAATAAATGAATGATATATCTGCAGGGAACCTAAGGCAATTCCAACTATAGTGTTTTAAACTGAATATAAGCAAAATAGTATTAAAGAGATGTAATACTCTGGAAGTTTGTTAAGAACTTGAGAATAGAGAGGAAGGTACATATAATGTAATTTGGCACTTCAGTGGATGCACATGTAATTCAAAGAAGGAAAATGAACTGTGACGACACTTAGAGCTTTTTGGAAGAGTGTTTAAGAGTTTGGAGGAAGAGAGAGTGAAGGATTAAGTGTGCAGAGGAGAGGAGGAAGAAGAGTGTGAAGAAACAGCGTTCTGCTCTGGTCGTTTTAAACTTGATAATGTACATCCATCTATACACGAGTGGCTGCAAATTTTTTTCTATTATACTTTGTTATCACTAATAGCGGAAGTAGCAATCATTTTAATTGATTACAAAGCTCGATAATAAGTATCTAATATACATTATATAATTTTATATTAGCGTATTATGATCCAATTCATTATGACAAATTATGGCTTACAGATGGCAAGTAACTTATCAAGATTAATCAGCTAATAAACTGGATTTGAGCCCAAGTTTATCTGAAAATCAAATTGTTGTAGAATGTTCCCTCTCAACCTCCCTACTTTTCTATGTTTTGTTTTTCCTCATTTATTTTTTTCTAACTTTTTCCCCATTATATATACCATATTGCTCAGTTCCAAAATCACCTCCCTCCTTTCCAAAATTAGAATATATGCTACAAATTAAACTTGAAGGAGATAACAAAACCTCTAGCAAGATGTTCTGACCCTTATTTTTCTAATTCAAATTCTACTGCAACTTCACTAGAATTTAGTAAAGAAACAAAATAAAATACAAACAGAGGACACACAGGCCTCCATATGTAATTTCGATATCAAGTTATGTCTTCACAATTACTAAGTGTCAAGCTGAAAAACAAAAAGAACTACCTACCAATTAGGACAAAATGGCTGGGCCCGCATGATCTCTGCATGTTATCAATTCTAGGAAATAAAAAATAACAGATCATCTTAGTATTATAGTTGTAGAAAAATTGCATGGACCTTTGTTTTTTCTAATCATGTTCCGACTTTCATTGAGGCAGGTATTTGAGTTGGAGTTTAAGTTTTCATCTCATAAATTAATCCCTATGGAGCAATATTTTATTTTATTTTATGCTTATTATAAGACAATGCCATATTTCCCAGAATATTTCAACTGCCCAATCAGAATTTTCTCAGCTGTTACTTTGAAATTATTACAACTGACCTTTGGACTTAGTTGAAACCCTACCCCCACTCCCCAAACCCCATCTCTTGCTTTTCCTTTCTCATTTCTTGGGCTTGAAAATCGATAATAACCTTGACAAATATTACAGCATATACAATAGACAAAATCTGATGAGGGTGGCAGAATCGTTGTTGTCAGTGACTTCATAATGCCTGGGAGAACAGCAAGATGTTTGGAAACCCCAAAGGGAGGCAGCGATTTTACAAGAATGTTATAATTTTTATTGACCTCCATCCTGAGTCCAATATCTTTGCTCTAAAGAGTGGAACCAGCCCTTATAAAAGAAAATCTCTTTATGTTAGGAATCCCAGCTGCCTTGTTTTCCCCAACTAAGTTATGTGTAAAACATAAAGAGAATTCTTAGATCTGCTGGGAAATAGGGTTGCTAAGGTGACTGTTAAAGAAAGTGAGCCTGAGACTGTCAGAGATCAATAAGAAAAGGAAGGCACCAGGGGCTAAAGTTAGAAATATTAAATCTTTGGACAAGACCTTTTTCTCTAAAGCTTAGAGATCTAATTGGTTTTCTTGGTTTTATCTTTCAGCATGGTTACCTAACACACGGACGCCTCTTTTCAGATCATACACTTGTTATCTCTCTTGTTTCTTTGCACTTCTTCAAGACAGAGATGAGTAAAAATTCATATCCAGGATAAAGGTGCTGCTTTTGGTGGTCATATTCTATACCTCCTCCCATTATCTCATTATTGCTCCTAAAATTTCTCTTCCTTGCTTATTTTTTCCTGTTACTACTTCAAAGAGAAAATAAATACTCTTTAAGTTCCGACCTAAAGCTTCCTCTCACGATACATAGCCATCCATACCTACATAAGTAATAATAAATTAAAATGGAAAATATCATCACAGTGTAGCAAACACGTATTTCTCACACTACACAGTGGCTTCCCATATAAAGAGGAAGCAGTGGGGAGGGAACCAGGAGAAGGCATACTTGCCTCCTGAAATCTCAGACCTGGAAGTGACGCACACAAAGCTCATCCGTAACTCACCAGATACAAGGTGGGGGAAGGGGTAGAGATTACAATTCCTAGTTGGGAAGCTGCATTTCAGCAACAATAATTGGACAGTTCAAAAGTCTATAATACAAATTCTATACCATGAACAAGAAAGCAGAAAATGTGATGGATAGTTGGATAGTTGGCTATCTATGATATTATTTAAATGTTAACATCAATATAATATAATAAACATGCAATGATGTCTATGATGTTATGCCACTATTTGGTTGATTTATTTCTCTTGATTGATTAAAGCAATGGTTTATTGCTTGTGTGCTGACGATGTGGCCAGATGCTACTCTAGGTGCTGGAGATCAAGTAGTGAATTAAATAGACAAAAATTGCATCCTTCATGAAGCCTGTGTATTAGGAAGGGTAAACCAGAAACTAAGCAAAATGATATATAAAATTGTATAATATAACTAAAGGGGACTAGTACTGTAAAAAAAAATAAAGTTGGAAAAATAGAAAGTATGAGAAGTGAGATTTCAAAGGGTGGTCAGGGAGGACTATTGCAAAGGTGACATTTGACTAGACCTGAAGGAGATTAGGGAGAGAACCATTCAAGAGAATTTCACGTGGAGGTAAGGTGCACTTGGAATGTACAAGGAGCAGAAACTCTGTGATAGAGTAAGTGAGATGGAGGGCACCTGGAGGTAAATTCATGAAGATGATGGAGGGAGAAGAGATTACAGAGTCTTAAAACCTATTGTAGGACTTTGGATTTTGCTGTTAGAGTCAGAAGTTCATTTGAAAGTGTTGAGCAGAAAAATGGCCCATTCTGCCCTAACAGATTCACTCTGGATACAGAATTGAAAATAGACCAAAGCAAGGCAAGGGTGGATGCCTGTAACCCAGGAAGGAGGCTATTAAAATAATTCAGATGGACAACAGTGGTGGCTTAGATCAGGTTGCTAGCGTAAGTAGTGGTGAGATGGGGTTACATTCTGGATGTATTTTATAAGTAGTGCCAGAACATTTTCTGGAAGATTAGATAGGTGCATTCAGGAAATAGGAAGGACAAAATGATTCCATGAATTTTCATCTTAACATTAGGGAAAGTGGTGGTGCCATAAAGAGATGGAGGAAGACTATTTCAACCAGGTTTGAGGTCGGGTAGGGAGAGTTCTATTTGGAAAAAGTTGAGTTGAGTTGCTTATTAGTCCTCAAAGTGGAGAACTTAGACTAAGAAATTGGTTATAGAAATCTAACGTTCAGTGGAGAACAGTGAGAAACTTAAATTGTGAAATTTCCAGCCTCTAGGAGGTATTTAGAACCACACAACTGAATGAGATCACTCAAGGAGTGAGTGTTGAATTCAGGAGAAGGTCCCAAGGCTAGATGGTGGAGCACGTGGATTGGGGGAAGATACGGGGGTTTGTCTTATCTCTTTCTTTATATCTGGCAATGTGGACTAAGAGTCAACTAAGGTTTCCAACATCACTGTGAAAGGCTCATCTGTGAAAAGAGTTCTCAGAACAATCATGGCTAAGAAAAATAAGAGGATTGTGTGCATTATGTTAGAAAACCTGTAAGTGCTACAATGTAAGTGATTAATTATAGATACATATTTTCTTGGACTCCATTTCACTGAAAGAATTCAGAGTTCTGACAAACTAGGATTTTCAGTGGATTTAGATGTCAATTCATTCTTAGAACAGGGAAGAGAGAGTTTTGCAACCTTAGCTTTCCACTACAAAACTGGCACATTTCCACAAGTGTAAATCATAGTCATTTTCTGGGGCATCATAATTTGGATTAAGAAGCGAGTAGATTTTCCAGGAAGAGAAATAAGCATAAAATCACTGTAAAATTTAGTGGATTCCAGTTTAAAAATTTCAAGCTTAAAGAGTTCTATTATCTCTTTAGCCTACTTAATTCCCTCTTCTCTTCTTTAAAGCAAATTCTCTCTGGTTTCTATTACACATGTCATTAATAAAATTTAAAGCCAGTAACCCCTATGTGGAAAATACTGTCAAAATTAAATCACTAACAAAAGTACTAATGATCGCTAAACGCAAGCTTACAAAGAGACTGAGAAGAGCATTAATCAATAATGATAGTGGTATTCCAGCTACTTCTTACGTAATGTTTCCTACATATTAGACACTTTTTATAGCACTTTATATCTATTCAATATAATTGTCATAATAATCCCCCAAAAGAGGTACAATTATGAATTATTTTCATCTTACAGATGAAGAAACTTAGGTATTGAGAGGTTTGGTAACCTGCTTAAGGTCTCACAGCTAATAAAAACATCAGCATCTGGATCTGGGCAAACTGGCTTCCCAAACCCTGTTTTTATCTTCATGGTATTGTTCCATGATTGTCCTCAGATGTTTTATTATTTCATTTGCTAGCCAACGTTTATGCTATTCTTTGACCTAGCTATTTCTATTTGTTAAAATGAGAGATTTCTTTGAAAGAATTCCGGCATTATTGTCATTTATTGTCACAGTGAATAACCACACTCACCATGATTGATAAACTTCATTCACTCACTCAATTAAAAAAAAAAAAAAACACGAAACATTCAATTTGTGTACCACAATTCAATCAGTTCATAGGTTTGTCAGTCAAAGGAATAAAAAAGGGTGGTAGTGCTGTAAGCATGAATAGAATTTCATTTGATAAGTGAAACAGATCTGCACTGGATCCTGTGGGAGCAAGAAACAAGAATAAGTGATCCCAATTCTAGGTTAGGAACAGGGTTAGGAGTCAGTCAGCTGATGAAGAAGGGAACGAGACAGACACAGATGTAATGGCTTGAGTGAAGGAAGGTATGGAGCTTTTAATGAGTACAGTGAATTGGAGAAATCCCAATAGTTCAATTTTTACTTGTATTTCAAAATTACTGAGGACCCAGTAGATGTCATGTGTTGTGCAAAACACTAGGAATTCAACGAATAAGTTACAGTCACCATCCTGAAGAAATTTACCATCGAGTCACTGGTAACTCTTTGAAAGGGGCAAATGTTTTTAGCATACACTGCTGAAGCCCATTCTTACTGCCTCTGTTTAATTTCAGCTTACTGTGAGCAGCAAAAATCAGTGCATTATAATACCTGGGGATAGTAATCCTCGTTGAGAGAATATTCTCATTTCCATATAGTGGTCTTTTCATACAAGAAGGGAGACAGGAACTTAACGTGCAGGGCCCTGTGTCCCCAGCTGTGGCACTCTGACTCTATCCTAAAACAAGGGGGACTTTGAAGGACCCTTATATCTAGGACTGACACGAGATAGAACTGTCCCAAGCTTTCTGCATTTAATGTGCTGCTGCTTCTGCTCAAATATCTCTTTTAAAAAGAGTTTAAATCCTGCAAAACGGATAACAGGACCATAAAATAGCAAACCTCATAGAGCAATTTACTATAAAGCAGAAGCTTAGACATAAAATGAGAGAAAGATAGAGCAGGCACGTAAGTTACCCTTAACATCTGTGCCAAATACATTTAAAACACTAGAATTTCAGATGCTGAGAATAACGATGGTGTTTGCTAGTTAGAGTCTGCTTTGGTCCATTTGAGAAAAGCATGTCAGTCATTCTTAATGGTCTCTGCAAAACCCTCTCCATGTCTGCCAAGACTCGCCTATAATAGTTACATGATAAACCCCACTGTGTTGCCCAGTAAATCAGGGAGTTCCACAGCTAAGGTACACGATAAGCCTTGCTATATTGAACAGTAAATCATGGAATTCCTCAATAAAGTTACACACTGAACCTCTCTCTAGCTTATTTATTTATTTTTCCTTTATGGTGTTATCCCCCTGTGGTCAATGAAGGTCAGCAACGTGGCTCCTGCCCAGCTGCCTCCCTTGGTCTCTTCTGCATACACTTGCATGGAGAACGCGTCCAGTCCCTTCTAGCACGGCTAGAGAAAGGTGAATATTAAAGTTGACAGAAACCCAAAGAGGTCTCAGACCTGGGATCTGTACTGATGGATTGGGGAGGGTGGAAATGTAGGGTGTACAAGGGGTGTGTGAGATGAGAATTCCATCAGAAAAGAGAAAAAACTATGAAGCCCTAATATGCACCACCCTAATAGGTACAGCATTTGTTCACAAAGCCTCAATGGAACATCAGTAACAGTAACATCAATAACATTCCTCTGATGATAATTTAATGATTCTAAACTATTACATTAACAAAATGAACCTTGGTTTCCTTAAGAGCATTATCAATATTATTTAGTGCAGACCTGGTGGTACCCCATACTTTACCCAACCGTGACAGGGTACTAATGGTACCTGGGAGGAAAGAGTAATCAGTCTGTCCTTGCCTCCCACCTCTCTCCCCCAGGATACAGAAAGATAATCAACTGCGTTACTCAGTAACAGGAAACGTCAGGTGGTCCTCATGATTCATTAGCCATGAATCTATGGACTAGAAAGACCTTTTACCATGAGTCATGTATATCTTGAGAGAGATTTCATTCTATTCAAGTTTAGTTATACATAACTCACATGCACAAATACGACAGCTGAAAATAAATACAGCATATTGAGATGTGAAAATGGCAAACCAGTGTATGCTCAAATCTTACTAAGTCCAAAATAAAATCATCAATTTAAAAAATTAGATATGACGTCCAGCTTCTCAGAAAAGATTTGCAAGCAAAGTCGTGCCTTGGCTGCTGGCTTCTCATATTACCAAAAACTTTATCACTCTAGAAAATAGCCTACAGTACATTTGTAAGGATACTATTACCATAAATAATTAAACTCAACACTGGTCAAAATAAATAACCAAAGTACATTTTGTGCTTTAATAATCTTGTTTTGAGTGTGGTTGTTTGGGCTCATGTGGAGGGGGGGAGTGGTTGGTTTGATTCTTATTTACTTAAGTGCTAATTTCCTCAAATTGGTAACCCACATTATTTCTCTCAGTTGTCAATTAAATTTAATAAGGACATATCACATATCGTATGGTCAATCTTATGCAAAATACTTTTGGTGAGGCATTACAAGAAAAAAACTTAACAGGAATTGCAAGTTTAAAAAACTCAGTTTTAACCACATTTTGCCTAGTATAAATACATGTATATGTAGGTATTCTTTTTCTATTATTTATCAACATGCCTCAAAAATTCAGCCTATTTAAGTGTGGTTTCCAAAGCTTATCTCCAAATTTTCAAAAGCTTGTACTATTTTTTTTCCAGTAAAATATGCTTAATTCCAATGATCAATATATAGAAACTAGAATAATTAGGAGACATCAGCATAAAAATTCAGCATTAAATTATATTAAGTTTTTTGTCTATCTAATTTTTGTGGGTGGATAGATACATACAGAAAAAATAAAGAATAATACGCAAAAAGAAACATGTGCCTTTTATTAGGTAGGTAGTGGGTCAAGAAGTGAGCTATGTATATTTAATATAAATAGTTTTTAATCTTCCTAACTACACTTTGATCATATTTTTTTGACATGGTCAAACTGAAGTTCAGGGAAATTAATTTTTGTAAGCTCACACAGTTAATAAGCATCAGAGCAAGGATTTAAAGTTTGATTTATTTAGCTGCCACACCTGTGTCTCTCTCCTCCAGTTCAGACTCAGGGTCTCCCTCTGAACAGATCAGATGGCACAGAGGTCTTCTGGGACCTCCCATTGCCTGTCTGGTAACAGAAGGAGGAAGACAGGTCCCTTCACATTCCCTTATATAACAGGCTGTTTGCTTCACCCTGTATCAGAAAGGAAGGTGGAGTCAGGGGAGTGGTTTCTTAGTGTTACTGTTTAATAGTTGCTTAAATAGTTTATGGTGAGTAAGAAAAACAAGCAAAAACAAAATATACTAAAAGCAAGTCTTATAAAATTTTCTAATTTGGAAAAAGGCTATTTAACTAATGTATCTCGGGAGGGGTAGTATTTACAGGTTTTAGCTTATCTGTATTCAGATTAAGATTGTTTTCTTAACCATGCAACTGGGATGAGAATAAGGGAGGAAAGGTGATATTTGGAGAAATTCTTTCTTTAGAACTTCAAATTTTGATGTACTAAGTTGTTTACTCATCCGCATTCAAAATGGATTTTTCTTTGCATGCATCACTAGTTCAAAAATAGCTGTCATCAGGACACTCCTGGGACTGGCCTAGAATGCAATGGGGTGTGTTTTCAAGGCTCTTAGCCGTCTCAGGAGCTTGGAAGAGAAAGCTAGTAGATGTCTTTTTATTTTAAATCTAATTATTCTCCTCATTGAAACCTCATAAACTTAGTGAAAGTCTCACAGCCTTTGATGGTATCTGTCTACCAGGGAGTCATTAAACCACTTTCAAGTCTTGGCACTATCATGAGAATCCCAGCTAGCAGGAAGGATAACATGAGGTGAGAGAGGATATGACCCTTGTCTTCCCCAACTTCAGGAATTAGTTGCTGGGAGGAGCATTTGGTGGTTTGTGCTTCAAAATCAGCAAAGTCTCAAAGGGTAGATTCTTTTGTTAAGTAAATTGAAGAATTTTATCTGACAATGCCAAAGGTAATGTTCCTTTTATTAAAGAATGTGGATTTGATGGGTGGTGGGGGAAAGAAGAATACCTGTGCAAAGATCCTGAGACTTAGCAGGAGGCAGAAAGGGAAACCAGGGCTGTCCCTGGCAGGCGATAGGAGTCACAACTATCTTGATAAGATCAGTGCAGACAAGGACACTTTGGGCGATGCATGTGGACAGGGATGAATATCTAAGGTCACTGTTTTCCAAAATTCAATCCAAAGAACTTCCACAGGATATTATTAGATTTTTGTTGTTGTTGTTGTTTGTTTTTTTGTTTGTTTTCGTCCCTCTCCTTTCTTTGTTGTGTGTAGTTGGGGCATCCTGTGATGAAATGTGTTTGGGAAATGCTGGTTTAACATAGTTTTCCTGCGAAGTATGTATTCTCCAGAATGCTTTTAAAAGTATATTAGCCAGAAAATTTAGAACATTAATATTTCCCTTCCAAACCAAATTAAATCCTTATGCATACTGCCATATTTTTTGATCAGAAATATTAACTGTTTTGTACCACTTTCCTGCATTAAGAATCTCTAATATCTTCCGTTTACTGAGTGAGATGAAGCACATGTTTCAGCCTGACATTCAAAACTTTCCATCTGATCTACACACTTAATTTTATATCCAACATGGTGCTGCTCAGATTCATCCAGCATAATCACATTAATCTGTTTACTGTCTTTTAAAATTACCTAATTTTTCTCTTCTCTGTGCCTTTGCTTATGCTGTTTGCATCCCCTAATCTGTTCTTTCTCATTTTCTCTGTTTCACTCAAGATCGCATAAAGCCTTACTTGAACTCACTATACTTGCTGTGACTTCTCCTACTTGTGAGCGCCATTTTATATGGGGTATCTTTTATTCATTCTAACCAGTTGGTGCATTCTGTTGTTTCTCTTTATGTAAATGCTTCTTTTCACATATATATATATATATATATATATATATATATTTTTTTTTTTTTTTTTTTTTTTGAGACAGAGCTTCAAGCTGCCGCCCTGGGTAGAGTGCTCTGGCATCACAGCTCACAGCAACCTCCAACTCCTGGGCTTAAGCGATTCTCTTGCCTCAGCCTCCCAAGTAGCTGGGACTACAGGTGCCTACCACAATGCCTGGCTATTTTTTGGTTGGAGTTGGAGTTGTTGTTTGGCATGCCCTGGCTGGATTCAAACCTGCCAGCTCTGGTGTATGTGGCTGGCACCTTAGCCGCTTGAGCTACAGGCGCAGAGCCTCTTTTCTAATATTTTTGTAACCATTTTCCTACTGATAACCGTAGCAGATTTTTTTTTTTTGGTAACTCCACCTCCTTCCCTGCCCACCCCCACTTGGAAACCAAGGAGTGTGTCCTGCATTCAATGGATGCTCAAAAACTGTACAGTTTGAAAATTGGCTGCTAGGAAAGGAAGTTAATTTAAGCATACTTACTAATTACTAAGTTCAGTTTCACAAACATTATATCATGAAATTTTTCAGAACAGTTCAGAGAGGTAAAGTTTATCTCAGTTTTACACATGAGGAGAGTAAAAGTCAGAGAGATTAAAACATGTGGCAATATTCACAAAATACACTTGATTATTTCATGGGAAAGAAGGTTGTGTCTTATTCACGTCTAGATTCTAAAAACTCAACATATTTCCTTGCACATAATTAATTTCCTTTCAGTTAGTTTGCAATATTTGATTTTTAAAAACAAACTAACAAATTTATCTTGGAGTGATGTTTGCCTCTAAATCCTGAATTCTGCATTTAAATATAGCATCAAAAAGTTTATGGATTTGGTAAATCTGAATTATGTTACACAGAAATAACTCAAAGCTGGTTTGCATTGCATGAAGTTTCAAACAAGTGCTATCACTAAACAACAAGGAAGTTCTAGAAGAATTTCCTATCCCAACAGAGCGTATAAGTCAAATATATGTAGAATAATGATTTAGGTCCCTGATTTCCAAAATCCAATCCAAAGAAATTCCACAAGATATCACTAGATGTTCTATTTCTTCTTTTTATCCCTTTCTTTGTTGGGGGTGTCCTGTGATGGAATGTGTTTGGGAAAGGCTGGTTTAAACAAAGATTCTTTACTGTGACTTCAAGTACATAAAGATTCACTGTGACTCTCTACCAATGAATATAAGAAGGAGAATTTCCCAACAGACTAGCCACAGAACTTTTTCTCATGACACCTCATAAGACCAGAAATCCACAAAACAAGCTTTGGAAAACACTCTTCAGAGTACGCACATGTATGAATTATTTCTCACGGGTTCCTAAGGGAGGTATGGTTGTATGTGATAATTTCCAAAATTAAGCGTGTTGTTAGGAATGGATCCTCTTCTACGTTCTGTAACAGGTTGGATGGGCTGAGAAGTAGACCATGGGTCCATATTTCTACTCACATCTGAAAGCTTAAAGTGTTGTGGCTCATCTCAAGTTCTCTTCCATTCATTTCAGATCCAATTGTGAGACGGATTTGGTGTGTGTTTGCTTGTGTGCAGTGGATCCTTACTGTGCTTCTCTGACCGTGATCCCTTCCTCATTCTTCTAGTAACAACACCCATTTTCTTCAGGGAACTGTTTTTCCTCATGCCTGTGCTTCTAGAGGACCTGCCCAGCACACGGCCCAGGGGCTGAGCAAGTGACACAGAAGTGACACAGGCCTGGCAGATCACAGCTGACATTTCCCTTGCCCGAGATTAGTCCAGTTGGCAGGAGGGTACACGGTTCAAGTCATGCCGGTTAGAGTTCTTCTCAATGCTTTTTGATTTGGGTTTGAAGGAGAGGTTTGCCGTATTATGTTCTAAAAGCTGGACATACGCCTCTCTGGAGCTGTCATTGTCCAAGTTCTCCACACAATGACAAATAGAGCAACTCAGCTGACCCTGAGAGACGAACCTGTTCAAAGACAAACAGGAGAGAGAGGGAAGAGAGAGAGAGAAGCATCTCTTTCCAAATCCTTGCTTTGGGTCATGTCCAAAGAATGTGTTTCTGGAGCTAACAATAAAAAGAAAGCTCTTCACTCCAATGTCAGCATGGCTTTGGTTAGTGTGCCGCGGAAAACCTTCTCTTACCCATTCAGTCAGTGTCTGAGGGCCAGTGCGAGTGATGAGAGACTGTACGCTTTCAAATTTACAAAGTACTGCTGTTAAGTCAGGACTTTGAGAAAATACATAATCCAGTGCCCTGATTTTGCAGATGAAGGAACTAAGACATAGAATGCTAAAGTCACTTGCCTAAAAACATAACACAACCTAGTCGCACAACCAGGCCCACACTTACAACATATTTGCCAATTTTCTCCCCCATTTTTTTTTCTGAATGAAAAAATAGTAGGATTTGGTACCACATGTTGGGCAGCAGTTTATGACAGTGGAGAGAATATTGGAATTAGAGTAAGAGGTCTGAATTTGAATTCCAGGCTTGCCATTTCTTTAGGCAAGTTACTTAATCTCATTGAACCCGCATTTCCTTATATTAAAAAAAAAAAAAAAAATGAGGCTAGTTGTCTATATCCTGCGTACTTCACATGAGGATTTCTGTAAAAGCATTTTGCAAACTCGAGCACTATTCAGGTGATGTTCTTAAAAATTATTCTCTATCAATCTAAATATGTTTTATTTTCCTATTTTGTAAAAACAGAGGTTTTATAACTCATTTCAGAGGCAGTTGCCCCTTCATTTATATAGGTTATCGACCTTATATTTTGCAGTAACTATTTCAGCTTATTCTCAAACTGGGAAATACTAGCTGCCCTAATATCTTTGGGCATGTTTAGCTATAAGTGAACATTTCAGGACAGCTGTATAAGCACATGCCACAATTAACAGGACCTATCTAATTTATTTCATTCATATTTCTGAGGGCAGGGTCAGTTGACAGAATTTTATTTTTGCAGCAACCTTAGCACACTGATTGACATTTGATATTTTTGAATCGAAAAGGTATTTTTATTGAATAATTACTATTATAAAATCAGCTCAATAATTCTTATAAGCATTATCTATCAGAGGATGAGAACTAGTTGACAACCTAGATCCCATCAAAAAATCTCCTGTCCCAATTATAAGAGGGGCTTTACTTAATAATTGCGATCAGTGTACCTAATACTTTGTACCCTCAATGAATCCCAAACAATAAAAAAAATCCTGTGTCCATATATCTCAAATGATATAATTATAGAAAAAAATCTGAATATGTGTTTGCAGAAGAAGTGCATTTTATTATCTTTTCCCAAACCAGTTGCCTTCTCTATGGTAGCTGATTTCTCCTCATCCCACTAGCATCCGAATTAACCCTGTGATCAAATTCATTTGATCCATGAATTTTAGGCAGAAATGACATGTGCTACTTGAAGAAAAATTGTGTGATTCTGTCCTCTTTGTTTTTCCCTCTGCCAAGATGCTAACAATATCCCAGATGGGGGATGGTCCTTCAGCCTGAAGCCAAAATGAAGAGCTAAATCCACCCTCCATGTAATGTGAGTGAAAAACATTCTCCCGGGTGGGAGCAGCCACATCTTAGGTCTTTATTACTTCAGTGTAACTTGTAATAACTGGCTGACTCCATGCGTAATGACATGTTAAATACAACGGTCCATCCTACATGAGGGGTGACACTTTCTTCTTCCTATAGATCAGGGGTCCTCAAACTTTTTAAACAGGGGGACAGTTCACTGTCCCTCAGACCGTTGGAGGGTCAGACTATAGTTAAAAAAAAAAAAAACTCTGAACAAATTCCTACGCACACTGCACATATCTTATTTTGAAGTAAAAAAACAAAATGGGAACAAATACAATCACACCGCCTCATGTGGCCCACGGGCCTTAGTTTGAGGACCCCTGCAAAAACTGAGGCCTAAGAAACCCACCCAAGGAGAAAGTAAAAAGAAAACATCCGCTAAGAAAACTACATTTTTATAAGTAGTTTGTCGCTGGTCCTTTTTATCTTTCAGTTGATATGAAAAAGATAAAATCAAAGATATTTAATGATTTCCTACATATTTTACAACTTCTGGTCATGGAATAAAAGTATACACACCAGCTAAATTAAGAACCTTGATACCCATCCCCAGACAGCCTTTGAAGTGAAAAAAAACAACAACAAAAAAATCATACTCAGCCAGTAGAGCTTTGACTTTCATTATATTTTATCAGAAAGATTAACTGAAATTGCCCTTTGAATTCACCTGCCATCAATTCCTTCACCCTACCATCTTTCCTCTTTTTCTAAATATATTTATAAAATGTTACTTGGCCATCAAGAATTTCTTCAAAGGTTTAATCAACCCAAAAGAATACAGATTCCATGGGGCAGCAGGTTTAAAATCCAATTTGAATATTTATCAATTTCTCATAGAAACCCTAGAGGCTACCCATAGTTGATTACACTCTAATTTGTTGTTTCTTTCACGTGTATTAAGAGACAAAGGATGCACAAACTGCTTTAACCCAAATTACAAAGTTTGCTTTGAATGCTCCTTAGACATGTATGCCTAAGAAAATCATCCACTCAAAATAATGAAACATGTAAAAGAATTTCCGAAATAACCTAACTTACTCCCTCATCTCTGTGTTCAGTGTCACAACATCAGCTCCATAAACCCTGCCCCGTTTACCCGGTTTCAGCACATTTCATTCTAGTTTTTTAATACATCATATCAATGACAAAAACCCCAGGAAATCATAAAAAAGAAAGAAGCAGCAACTCTCTGAGCGCCTTTGTTGTATTTCTATCTTTGGAAATTGTGTCTTTAGTTGCGAATTAAAAATGAGTTGTCAGGTTCCCTTAATAATTAATGTTGAAATGAACAACTATTGGAAGAGCAACACATTCCACTTAATGTTAAACAGCATTATATTTACTGTCATTCCACCTTTCATCCTAACGTCAACCTTTAAATCTTTAATGCTTTAATCACACTTCTTTTCCTGATATCCCTTGTGAGTTCCTGGAACCAATGCCCACACTTTTGCGATAAGGTGGGCATTTTATGCTGCAAGGGTTAGTCAGCAGCAATTGTTAATTATTAAGGAAAACAAAATGCAGCTGCTGGAAAATTGTGTTTGTTCCCAGCAGGGCATGTTACCTTTAATCTCTACTGACACGGAGGCAAGTGAAGTCATAAAAGGAAGATAATGCGTTTCAAGAACATGGCCCCAAAGAAAATTAAAGAATTTCCTATAAAATTAATGAGCCTAATTACCAGATAATATCTGCATTTGTCTTTCAGTAAGTTATCCACCTTTCTACTAGAGAGCTGGAAAAGAGAGGGAGGTAGTGGGGTGAGGCCCCAAGGTGCAGCCTGGCTGCTGGCAGGGTGGAGCCAGGAAACAGAGAGACACAGAAAGTGCCACCATTCACCACTGGGCTTCTATTTCTCCAGGAAACCGAGGGCAAGATGAAGGCTAACATTGTTAAGAACTGTGTGTAAGGTAAAGAGTAAGGACTTGGGTTATTGCTTTGTCTGTTGCAGTCTTAATCTCATCTTAAACTGGGGCTATTTAAAAGATCAACTTGACTCATTTTACTTAAAGCTTTTAGTATAATATTAGAAATTTCAAAAAACCACTCCTTACATATTACCCAGTAGTCCTTTCATTGTCAATGTGACCCTGAGAATTAGACACTCTGGTCTCCACTATGGCTTGTTCCAAGATCAAACAGCTAGAATGGGGAGGAGGGGACACATATGAACTTGGGTCTCTCTGGTGACAAAAAGTGAACTGAGATGATGAGTTAGATGCATAGAATGGGTCATTCTCCTCCAGACCGATGGGTAGTATGTGAATGAAGAACGGAAATTTACTTCCTTTCTTCAGTGGGCTGATTTAGTTTCAAGCTTAGTATTTATGGGAATTCAAGTGGACAAAAAATGGTTGCATGGCAAGTTCAAGAAGAAAGAACCTGGATAAAGAGCTCCTCAAAGCAGCTTCAATTTCCACATTCTTAAATGCCTTGAGCCCCGTGATATCCTACAGGAGTCAAAAGCCACAATTATTACCCTCTCCCCCCAGTGAAGTTAGAGTAGCAGTCAAGTACTAAGACTAGATAAAGACAATTGCACAAAGCCTAAAAATGTTTTGAAAAGTTTTTTCTTTTTTTTTTTTTTTTTTTTTAGGGGGGAGTTAAATAAACTTTACAGGCTTCTGGGGAAGAGGAAATTCTATTTGTCCAGACTCTTTGGAACTCCAGAAATGATAGGGATCCCAAGAATAGCCCTAAGATAAAAAATTCCTAACCACTAGTTATTCATAGGGCACACTGAAAATCTGTTGAATCCTATGGATACTCTACTGAGGAAAAAAAAAACAAAAAAGCAAAAAAACTTAGGTAAAGAATCCAAAACAGATTTTGCTTCTGACCTGGTGATGTTTTAGAGTTTTAAGTTTAAATGAAACTCTTTGAAACCTGAATCCAAGGCAGCTGTAATCCAGAACATGTGTTTTTACACTGTCCTCAGCCTGTGAGGCTTCTCCGAGGACTAGGGTTGGCCCTGATTTGTTCAATGGTCCACAGCTAGCTGCCGAGTTAATCTCCTGGGTGGCTGTGGATGTCCAGGGTATTGTGTATGCTCAGAATTGGCGCACAGAACCGACTGTCCTGGGACATGTGGCCCAGCCTAATGATGAGGGCACTTTAGAAGCTGTATCTTTTCAGCCCTTCATATATGCTGATCATATGAGTTACTACTACGATTGATATTAATGTATCTAATAATGACTATATTATGACATTAAGTATATACAAAGGCATCCTTATACATTTTAAGGGAAAAAAGAGAAAGTAATGAACAAATTCCATATAATCCTTATAGCAGAATTTAATAATAACTCTGGTTACACAGAAAATACATATCCGAGAGGTTTAAGGAAAATGTTTCTCCCTAATATCCTAGAGCTATTTACTGCCCTTCTCCATAAGGCAAAAACTAAATAAATTACTTAGGTATGGAAGTTGGGCAGAGTATTCCCGAATGAAGATATTCCTTATGATTTTAGACTGATGTGGTATCAGTCAAGGAAGAACTGCATTCGTCAGCTGCAGGAGAACAGTCCTATAGGGCAGAGCCTGTCCCACACTCCAGCACAGATCTCAGTGTTAACATCACCATCAGATTCACACACACCTGGGTTCGAATCCCAATACTGCCACTTGCTAAGTGTGTGACCTCAGACAATTTATTTAATGTCTCAGAGCCCCATTTGCTTCATTAATAAAAGGGAGACACACTTGTCATAGGCTGTGTTGTAGATTAAATGAGAGACCTAGGTTAAGCGCTCAGGGCAGGTCCCGCACAGCATAAGCCATCTGTGTATGTTACCATTTGTCCTGTCATCTGTCATGAATCCTGTTTCTCCTATGGGTCCCTTTATCATTTATGGAAGATGAAATTCCAGGAGAGTTAAAATACATCTTTACATCAGGCTGTCCTGACATAGAGGGAGGTTTGTCCCTTTCAGTCAGGCCTTATCCCCTTTGCTCCTCTTTCAGTCACACCACCCACCAGGTTTCTGCTCAGTGTTAGAAGAAACCAAGATGGAGGGGAGAAGGGGCTGTCTCGGTGGCTTCAACGTTCAGTGTGACACAGCAGAAAACGTGGGTGAATGTAGGACACAGGTGCTGCTGGGCCCGCAGAGGGGCAGAGAGGAGTCAGTTACCTGAGCTGGGGAGGGTGAGGGACAGGGAGTCTGAAGTGGCACCCAGAGCCAGGAAGCAAGGTGTGGTAGATCCGGAGGGTCTGGACTTCAAGGGGAAAGAAGTGAAGGCTTGAAGTGCAGGGAGGGAGAGGACTTGAGGGGAAGGGAGGGACAGGAGGTGACACTCAGGAGCGGCTGGAGCCCCGGAGGAGCAGATTGAGAGGGAGCGCACTGAGCTAGGGGAGTAAGGATGTCCGCTGGCACCTTTTTTTTCCTACCTAAAAAGGAGATTTGACATGTGGAGCTCTTTGTTAGTTTCCCAGGACCATTGTAACAAAACCACCACAAACTGGGTGCCTGTGGGGAAGGGGAGTTCACTGGGTCACCTCACCTGAAGTCCGGCAGCGGCCTGTTACCCTGAGCGGCCATGATGAAGCCGGCAGGGGCCTGTTATCTTATGTCCCTGTCTTTAGACCTTGATTTGAAGCCATGGTTGTTCTGGCTGCTATATAAGGATCTGAGGTCCTCGGCCTGTGTGGACTTCTCAAGGTGGATGGCTTCCGATGTTAGCCTGCCCCCACTCACTGAGTGAAGGTGGATGTACCCAGGCCTACTCTCTGGCTGCCACAAGTGGAATCCAGTGTGAACTTTCTCACCCTCACCCACTGGCACTACAGTGCCCTAAGGCAACAAGAGTTTATTCTCTCACAATTCTTGAAGTTAGAAGTCAGAAATCAGTACATTGGCAGGTGTTTGAAGGCCCTGGATGAGAATCTTTCATCTCTTTTCTAGCTTCTGGGAGTTGCCAGAAATCTCTGGCATTTCTTGGCTTACAAATGTGTCACTCTAATCTCTGTCTCTGTGGTCACCTGGCATTTCCCTCCCCTCCTATATCTTGATGTTCAAATTATACATTTTTTTCCTGGTGACAAGGTGCCTAGGCTTGAGTGCATGGCTAAATTATAACTCTGTAACCTTGAATTCTTGGACTACAGCCCACCATGATTCCTCTCTCTCTCTGTCAGAGAGGGAGGGAGACAGACAGACAGACAGAAAAAGATTTCACTCTGTTGCACACACTGATCTCAAACTCCTGGCCTCATGCAATCCTCCTACCCCAGAAAGATCTGGGTTACAAGCATGTGCCAGCATGCCAGAACCTGAATTATTTTCTTGGGAGGTTTTGGTGGAGGGAGGGCAATGGGTGGGTCCACATCTATGGTGCATCTTAGAATGGGTACAGGCGATTGCACTAATGTACACAGCTATGATTTAACAATAAAAAAAATAAAAAAAAGAAAGAATAGTCATTGCATAGGGCCCATCCTAATCCATTCTAATTTCATCTTTATTACATCTGCACATAGCCTACCCTATTTCCAACTAATGTCACATGCACAGGTTTCAGTGGATGGAAACTTGTGTGTGTACGTGGGGGGACTATTCCAATCAGTGCAGCCCCAACCAAGGGTAAAAGACGCAGCAACCTGTCATGAGGTTCCATCAGTGGTTGATGGGCAGTAAAGAAACCCAGCATTGATCTAAGAAAACCACACAAGCCATCAGTGCAGGCCCAGCAGGTGGTGGGGGCCACCAGAAGCACAGGGATCAGCAGGAGTCTGTCCAAGAGCATAAGACAATCTCAGCCCCCTCGGTCCATCCTCCCTGCCCAGACCTACATCAGCGGTTTTTTAACCTGTGGGTCGCGACCTACAGGAACTGTATTAAAGAGCTGTGGCATTAGAAAGGTTGAGAACCACTGGTCTACATAAATTCCTGTAAAAGGAGAAGAAAAGGGAAGAGCTGACCCCAAAGGCACCCACCCCAGTTAAGTGGTGGGAGGGAGAGTTTTGAATTAAATATGAGATTAAAGTTATAAAACGAGTTTGGACTTAATTTTAATAGTTGACAGTGGCTAAGAAGTTCTGGAATCTTCCCAAATACCAGAAGGGGAAATTCACATGAGACGCACATAGTAAGGTGGAAGGTTGGTGGGAAGTGAAATTCACATCTGTCCCCCATATGTGGCCCCTGGATCATCTGATGAAGGCATTTGTGAGCTGTCTAATTTGGCTGGAATGTCATAATAAAGGTGTAGACAAAGGCATTACCAGAGCTCACAGGAATAGAGGAAGATGCCTCAAAAAGTGGTCATGCCACACCCAACTGAAGTCACAGAGAATTTCACACACAGTGCAAAGAAGCTCTCCTGTTCCAAAGCGGAAGTCAGCCCCAGAGGACCTGTGATGCCCTGACCTCCCTTCAGCGCCGCCTTTTCCTTGTTCTTTTACCACCTGCAAAGGCATTGAAGGTTTGCACAGTCATATTCCTTTTCTCAAAGCGTGTTTGTTCTCTAATTCGGTCACGATGGTTTCTGGCAGAGACCATTCCTCCTTTTAAAATACCCATTGTCACTTTTCAGACAGCTGCCCCAACCCCTCCGCTAGTCAACCCCATTCCCCGAAGATACCCACTGGGTGCAGAGCAGGGCGCTAAGCATCAAATAAGAAAACTGAAAAGTGAAACAGGAACATTGGAGTTTGTCACAACGAGGAAACAGAACTTAGCCACGGTTTCAGTCTCCTGGAGTCTTCTGCGTCGCTATTCCAAACTTACTGTTTGAACTTGAGTTCACCGTAAGGTGCGTTTTAAAAAGTCTGCTTTGCCAGTGTTATTATGCCAGCTGGAATTACTTATTTCATTCCAGCTCACTAGGAATCCACAGGCTATGTAAAAATACATTAAGGAATATTTGTAAGATGGCAAACAGGACCAAATGTATGGGGAAGAATAATATTGTGCATTGCTCATTACAAACGTGATTATTTCGTGTATGTAACGGATGTGTTGTTAAAGCGCAGTGGGTTTTTTGAAGTTTACAAGTTTGTTATGGATTGATTTATTCATGAAATGCTTTGTTTCTATGACAACTTTATTGGTTTGCCTGTGGTGTAAATACATATAGGCATGGCAGGAATTCCACGGTACAAAACAAATTACACACTCCCCCTTGAATCCCTTGCTGCCTTGAGGGAGTGTAGCAAAAGGATTTCCAACCAGGGCAGACATCACTATTCCCAGAGCCAGCATTAGAGAGATCACATAATAAAGGGGAAAAAGGCTTTTTAAAAAGAACAACTTAAAAGTCTCCAACAGTTTCCAACTCTGTAATATGAGGAAAGATGGAAATGAGCAACCAAATGCCCAACGTAAGATAAGAGAAATACAATCTACCCACAATGCACGAGGTTTTGATTTGAGAAAAAACACTGATCAAAGACCCATATTTTCTGCTATAAATAATACCCCTTGAAGAATACCATTAATATTCACAACAGTTGTGTAACTACAAAAGGAACGGAGGATTGTTGTTTATAGAAAATAATAATGGATTTTGGAAGATAAAAGGGAAAATGGAAGAGAAAAAGAGCAAGAAAGAAGGATATTTACTGTGGATCAAGAATAATCAAGGAGAGAGTGGCTCTTAGTTATTCAGCGAAACGTAAGTCACAGAAATCAGGCTTCAGGGAACTTAGGCCTTTTGAAAAAGAGAAGGGAGAGCAGAATCCAAACGATAGTCTTCATGTCACCCTGGAAATGCACCCCCCTGTAAACATGGAAGGGAAAATTTAAAAAAGATCATGTAGAATAAAATTGTTGCTCTTCATGAATTTAAAGAATGCCATACTACATAGTGCAAGTAGTCAGAGACATAGTGGAATAGTGAGAATTTAGGTGAAAATATATATGAAACAAGATGCATTTTCTTCCATTCATTTTTTAAAATTTTTATAAAAGTGATTTTATTATTATTATTTTTTTTTTTTGGGTGGTGCCTGTGGCTCAAAGGAGTAGGGCGCTGGCCCCATATGCTGGAAGTGGCAGGTTCAGATCCAGCCCTGGCCAAAACTGCAAAAAAAAAAAAAAAAAAAAAAAAAAAAGACTTTATTTTTGCTCTTACTTTTATCTCCACAAACGTGTGTGTGCGTGTGTGTGCGCATGTGTGCAAGTGCTGGTACATGAAGAAGATTGATCATGAGGCATACTACTGCATACACAACGTGGATACAGTTGTGTATACACATGTGTCTGCCATGTGGCCCTGCCAGCACAGCCAGGGCAGACTGTCAGAGTTCAGCATCTGACCTAGGAGAACCAATCCCATCACCTGCCAGCAACTCATTAGTTTCTTTCAATAAAGTGCAGATTTAGACAACAATAGGAAGGAGGGGTGCAAAATGAAAGGTCACGTCCAGTGAGGTTTGGGGGAGCCTTTGTCAGGAGTGGTGCGCCAATGCCCTTTTCTAGAGAGAAGTAAAAACGAGGGAGCACGTGCGCCCCGGGAAGACCACGCAGGCCATCAGGAGGTGAAGGGCGATGAAGTGGGTAGACGCCTCTGGTTCCCCAGAAGCTTGGTTACAGCTCATCTCTCTGAGTATATCATGACTGTTCAATAAATTGTTGATTTGAGCTAACTTGAGGGGACTTCTTTCCCTTGCAACTAAATAGCCTTTATTAAGCTGTATAATCTTATCTCATCATTTCTAACAATGGTTAATTCACCTTTTCAATTAAATTGTATTAAGAAAAACTGTATCAACTCTTGCCAGGGTGCAGGTACAGAGTTTTGGTAACTAACATGAAATAAACAACTGAAGCATGTTCCAGACCCTATCAGTATACTGCTTGGATTTAGTTAGCTGAATTCCTTGGTGGTCCAGTTATTCTAAAATCAGTCTGTGTATAGGTGTCAGGGGTCTCTGGGGCAGCCAAGCGATGTGGTAAACATTCTATACACTACACAGGGCGCAGTAGTCTTTATCTGCTAAACTTGAGAGAGTCCAGTTCAATGAATTTGGAGGATGAAACACCCAGAATTCTTATCTTTCTAAAAAATTAAATATGTGCACATTTATATTGCAAAATTTACACAAGTGCATTTGTGTGATTGAGTTAAGAATATGTTCATATACAAGAATCAAATGTTCTGCATTTGGACTTGGGGGGCCAGGTTGTATACCGTGATCTGTGAGAAGCCTGCCCCTCCGCATCCTTGAAGCTCCCTGTACCCTTCCACATTACGAAATTGCCAGTTATACCTTGCCATGTTTCTCTTGAATTCAAAACTCTCCCAAATTTGAAAACAAATTAGTAAGAATATTAATAAATGTATCCCACCAAAATAAGTTTCAAAATTTGACTCGAAAACATGGAAAAAGAATGAGTAAATTTTCAGGTGAATACAATGCTGAATATTTTCTTGGGAAAATTAAGGTCCTGTGGTCACTCAGTAATTCATGCACGCTTTAAGCTCCCACATTGCACAACATTTACGTCACCTTGAAGATGGCCCATTGTAAGGTAAACCAGACAATACATAAGTAAATAATGAAATCAATAGATTACTGGCCAGTGGTGATTAGTGCTAAATGGAAAATCATTGTGGAGCTTGAACAGGAAAAATAGAAAAGACTGGAAAGAAATGACTTTAGATAGAGTAGTTAGGAAGTGATTTTTAAAAACTTTTTCATTTAATCTTTAGTGAAATCGTAACTGTATACATTTATGGAGTACTATGTGATGATTTGATATACAAGGTAGAATGCCTACATCAAATTGATAAACATAACCATCGCCTCACTTATTTTTCGTGGCAAGACATTTATAATTTACTCTTGGTTATTTTGAAATGCACCCTTGCATTGTGCACATGAGTTGAGCCCTTCCTGGTAGGAGGGTTACCTATGACATAAGAGTGTAGAGAGGGAGAGAAACATTCTGAAACAGAAGGAAACAATAAAACATGGTAAGAGGGAGTCTGGTATGTTTGAAAAGTTATTACAGTAGCAACATTCACTGCTCATTCTGTTCTCAGGGTCCATTAGGTCACTTAACAGAGAGAAGAGCTGGGTGGTTAGCACAGGGAAAATTGTTTATCTGTATTTATTGAATAAATAAATTTTTATTTTTATTTATTTATTTATTTTTATTAAATCATAGCTATGTACATTGGTATGATCATGGGGCATAGTTTCACAGACCGGTTGACACATTTATTTGTGGTGCATCTTACAAGGGTATATGTGAAACTTAGTAAATGTAGAATGTAAATGTCTCAACACAATGACTGTGAAATTGCCAGGAAGGCTATGTTAACCAGTGTGATATAAATAAATGAATTTTTAAAATAATTGCCTACCTTCTATGGAATTTTAATTACTTATCCATGTGCTGCAACAGTAGGATGGAAAGGGACATGCCATGCGAGTGCTGAAAAAGATGCTCAGATGACACTGACGCACACCCGTGCTGCCTGAATGAAGACTGCTGTTCTAAGCCACCCGCCTGTTCACAGGGTGCAGCCCCTGGGATCTGTTATTTATTTATTTTTTTTTACTTCAGGGCCACAAGGAAAGTCGTCCCCAGTGAAAGGCCACTGCATTTCACAACTCCTACTTGGCACAATTCCGTGGGCATCCTATCCTTTGTGAAAATTCCGTGTGGGACTTTGTTATGCGACAGCCTTGCTGACTGAGCTGTATTTCCACGGAGGTCACAGGGATACAAAACAGATGAGTCCGGCTCCTGTTGTCACACCGACCCTCGAAGGTAAAAAAGAAAAGCGAAGAAAAGTGAAATCTCCTTAGAAGAGGCTCCTGGAGAATCCTTCTGGGGAACACGTAGCATGTGAACATTTTATCTAACACTTTAGTGCCTGAGCCATTTTGCTAATTTGACATGGGAAGCAGTAATAAGATAACAAGCTCTGGCGTCCTTATCCCATTAGCACTTCCTCTGTAGTTTTTCTGACCCACATTCTGACCTGATCACTCCCTATTCCCCATGGTTTGTATTGTACCGATTAAAGCCTTCATCCTTTTAAAAAGATGCTGGGGAATTGTCTGGATTTAACTAAAATTTCCAGCTGAAATTACTCTGTGATTTTTAGCTGATCAGAACCCATTTAGCATAGGTGGCAGTGGCCCAGTCAGGGGATCGGCGACAGTGCACGGAGGACTTGGTGTAGCCAGAAGGAGCCAGTTAATAAGCAATTAAGGCTTCATTGCCTCCCCCCACCACAAGCTCCTTATCTGGATTCACAAACACGAGCAAGAAAGCCAGCCAGTTGAAATTGCTGTTTATTTTGCTCGGCTAGTTCAAGAGTTTTCTGTTTTTGTTGTTGTTTTTTCCAGATGCATCTGCATTTATTCTGAACTGATATTTTTCAACCTCCTAGCCTGATTCCCGACCGATTTCTTTTCAGAATTTCTTCTTATTGGAAACATTTAGGTTGTTTTTTTTTATTATTAGAAACATGCCAGTTTACTTTAGAGAAAATTAATTAAGGGATACAGTTGTATTCATCCCTGTCACTAAGTGAAACGTATAATCCCTCTCTGCTCTTCCCCCTGCCAGGGTACACATCCAGGCTGCAGATATTTCCTGCTTTAATTACCCCAGCCATCTATTTCTTGGCCTTTGTTTCCCATGTTTTCCCCTCCTCGTTCTGTTTAGATTATTACTGCCAAGTCAATTTTCCTTTCACGCTAGGGACCATGCTGATGTATTCCTTGGATTTGACACAAGCATCTCTAATATTAATGCTTCGACCTCTGACTCTGTCACCTGAGAAGCACCTTTCTCTCAGAGCACCTAGTTCCCTGCCTCTCCACTCAAGCCAGGCACCCAGTCTTTTCTCCCAATTTGATGGTCTGATGTGGAGGTCGGAGGCCTGCTCACCTCTCTTGCATTATCTGGGGAAGCACAGTACCACTGAATAGGTGACCTCATGTTCATTTTACAGAGGAGGAAACAGGCACAGGGCGTCCAGGAGGGAGGTGCACAGTCACATGTGGGTTGTAGCTGAGGCCAAATAGGATCCTGCCTAGTTCTCCCCCAGCCTTCAGGCTTTTCACCAGGGGTTCCCAATATTTCCAAGCATAACGATCCCTTCTTGATGTTAAAACTTTTAAAAAGACACTTCTGGTGAAAAATGGTAGCTTTGAGAAAATTGGTTTATCCCTAAGAAATACACATCTCAAATCATCACAGAGAACCAAGGTATGAATCCATAATAGCACCGGGAAAAAAAAAAAGAAGACGTGTGATGATAGAATATTACAAATGCTGGAAAACCTATAGTGGTTTGAGGAATGGGTGCTGATGCAAACACGGTAAAAAACTGATAGCTTACTGTTGGATTGGGTATCTCTAATAATTTCTGACTATAAGACAAATCAATAAGAATATTTTAAATATACTCTTTCTATATGTACCTATATGTATAAACATTTATGTATGTACTTATGTAATTATAAGTCTTTTAAGAAAAACTTGAGGGTAGTGCCTGTGGCTCAGTGGGTAGGGCCCCAGTCCCATATACCAAGGGTGACGGGTTCAAATCCAGCATGACAAAACTGCAACCAAAAAATAGCCAGGTGTTGTGGCAGACACCTATAGTCCCAGTTACTCTGGAGACTGAGGCAAAAGAATCACCTAAGCCCAAGAGCTAGAGGTTGCTGTGAGCTGTGATGCCACAGCACTCTACCAAGGGTGACAAGTGAGACTCTGTCTCTAACAAAAAAAAAAAAAAATTACTTGGATTTCTAGGTGAGACTGTACATTATTTTGATAAAAAATAAAAGCTGGCTTTATGCCCATATCTCAATGGTTAGGGCACCCGCCACATGCACTGGGGCTGGTGGGTTTGAACCCGGTCAGGCCAGCTAAAATCAACAATGACAACAACAACAAAAATAGCCAGGCATTGTGGTGGGCGCCTATAGCTACTTAGGAGGCTGAGGCAAGAGAATTACTTAAGCCCAAGAGTTTGAGGTTGCTGTGAGCTATGACGCTACAGCACTCTGACAGTGACATAGTAAGACTTTGTCTCAAAATACAAATAAATAAAAGATGTATTAAAAATTCATATTATGAAAAAGTCTGAGTATGAGAGAGGTTATATATTATTTGACATTGATTACATAGCTCTTAAAAATTGAGTAAATAATACAGGGCAGTTCCTATAAAGCTTCTTCCACTCTCAGGTGTGACTGTCACATTTAACAGGACATGAAGAATGGTGGGAAAAGAAGGAACCATATTGCTTAAGCACAGAAGATGCTGGGACTTTTTCTTTAAACAATAGGGAACCATTGACTATTTCAGAGCACCCTGATGATATGAGAATTTTGTGTTAGAAATATTAATCTGAAAGCAGTGGACTGGGCATAGAGGATCAGGGGGAATACCTTGTAGGATTTTCAATTGTCCAGGTCTGAAATGGTCAGGGCCTTAACTAGGGTGGTGGTTGTAAACATGAGAAAAAAGGCAACTGTAATACAAGGAATTCCTTTACAGAAACTGGTTGGGTATTGGAAGTCAGAAGAAAGAGGAATTTGAATTCAAATTAGATTATATATACTTCATAAAGTATATTGTATCTATGTTATATAAAAGCACATATATAGATGTAAGTATATATCACATATTGATAAATGTGCATATAAATTGTATGTGTATTGTGTAGTATAATAGGTTGAAAGTAACAAAGCTACAAGGGTCTATTTGGGTAAGAATAGTTAGGAAAATGGTGAATTTGTTTTTGACATGTTTTGTTTGGGGTAAATCTGTGACATTCAAATGCAAACATCCTCAGACAGTAAGAAATGTTGGCTACACTAAAAGAATAACAAGGTTGAAGATAAATTTGAGATAAAATGAGATCTCGAAAGCAAAAATCTAAAACAACATTAGGAGTACACTAAAGACAGTACCTTGGGACAAAAGTAGGCTGAAAGAGCATGGGGGGGCATCTAAGTAAAAAGGGACAAGTGCTACAAACATTTGGGAGCTCAATAAAAATTGATTTATCTTTCAGCATGTTACTCGGATAGAGAAAACTATATTATTTTAAGGTAAAACTGCAACTCTAGAAGGCTCTGTGCTTCATGCAGACACTTCACAATTCCAAATGTCTTTCCCATCTGTCACAGAAGTGGGTGGAACATACTATACCATCTTAGAAATCTGAGGGCATTTATATAAAAAGTACTTGGGCGAATGGCAATTTCTATCAAAGTGGTAGCATATGTAAAATTATAGTATTGTGTGAGGCTCGCAGAATTTTCCTCTACAGTTAAGTTCACAGGATCAGTAGTCACAGTATGAATGAGGCTAAGGAGTTTCTGAGTCATATTTATGTTAAAGGACATAAACTATTTCATTCAGAGGAATGCGGAAAGAGCTGGCAGCAAGCAGGGGAAAGACCAGGAAAAGGCGTTTTCAGGGTGAAGTGTGGGAACTGAGGAGGAAAAACTAATGGAGAGATTTGCATCTGTTGGAGGTGAGTTGCGAGAGAGAGGATGTTGCAATCTCAGCTCACCAGTACAGGGCAGGCAGGGCCTTGTGCTGGCTGACCATTCCAGTGGCTCTTTGCTCTTCCACGTGGTAGCGTAGTTGGCAGATTTCTGTTTCTTCAAGAGAAACCCTTCAATCTAGGGTTTCTATTCCAAGTCTTTACCATCATCGGATTTACCTTAGGATGGTAGTGTCCTGCTGATATGGATATAAGAGAAGAAAATTAAAAAAACAAAAAGCATATTATTTCTGATATTTATTTCTTCTTGATTCATATTTAGTCACTTTTAAATTCACTCCTAATTCCTCTTGAGTTTTAACAATATTTCTTATGGAGCTATTTTTTTTTTTTTTTTTTTTTTAAGAGATCAACTTAGAAATGTTGACCCACTTTTAAGTTTTCATTTTATTTTATTTTTCCTGGAAACTAAAATTAGATGTTTGAATTTCTTTTTAATAAACACAAACATTCAGTAGTGTGGTTTGTACATGAGCAACAACTTCTGTCTGGTATTTGGCATTTTTCCCCTCTCTGATGAATCACATTTGTACAGCTGAATTTAGAAACACTTTACTAGAAGCACTGCCAATCTTAATATTATGCTTTTAATATTTTTTAAAATGGCAGATTTTAGATATTAGAAAGAAAAAACCATGACAACTCCAAGTGACACAGGTGAAATACCTGGGATCACCTCACCACTTTTAAAAATAGACAGCACAATGACAGCTGGGTCGTAGAGAGACCTCCTTCTCGTCTGCTAAGTGCTAGATCTTAAAGAATATTCCAAATGCATTTCCGTTTATTTCTGAGGAAACGGTAACTATACAGAATGTGTTCAATAAATATTTGTAGACTGAACGAAAGGGAGAAGGTAATACATATCTATTACATTTTTAAAAGCAGAAATACAAATAGTTTTACTTTTAAAAACGTGAAACTGAAAAAAATTACAATGAAAGGCTTTGTCAGGTATAAACGTTGCAATGAAACTGTTGCTTGGTGCCAAGTGCAGCGTGCTGCCAAATTCCCTTATCTGTGTTAGCAACTGTGTTCTTTTAAAGAAAAGAAAAACCACCTTTTAGAATGTTTCCTTTTATTTATCCACTTGTCGTCAAAATGAATCTTGGGGGGTTGATGAGTGACTGGCAGCTCTGGAGTAAACTAGAAATTTGAGCTTTCCATTTGCATCTGATTATGTACCCAGAGCACTACAACCTGACCCAGTAAGAGCCATGGCACAAGCTCATAGCACAGGTCTGAAGTGGTAGCAAGTGGCTGTTCGCTGAAACCAGGGCTAAAATTATCTTTACAATTGCACCGTAACCCTGTGCCTACATATATGAGGTAGTGATTGTGTACATGACTTGTGCAAAGGTATTTTCAAGGAATGTGGTTTATATATTTATAAGCATGAGGCTGTGCATGCTTTGTTTTGAGATGTGTGTATCTCGACAAATATACAGATCTCTATCGCTAAATTTAAAATATATTTAAACTTAGAAAAAGGGTTTGCACACGATTTCTCTTTAGATTATAACTGTCCTTTTGGTTTCAAAAGCCAGGTGGGGCTCCATGTCTGATATTTTTCCAGTTCATAGCAATAGCAGTGGAATGTGCTTTCAGATTCTCAGACAGGAAGAATCTCGCAATTCCTGAACCTTACGTCCAGGAACCTTCTGTGTAGCCTATAAATTGTAGACTAGTGTTTCAGCAACTGTGGAGCTGTCATCAGCAAGAAAGGAAGGCCTAGAAGGAAAAATGAATGAATATTCATACAACAAATGCCGCCTCGAAAAGCTGGGAAAATAACTGATAAACCAATATATTTGGCTTGAGGTATTACACATGATTGAAAGAAAGACACATTAAAATATGGATGGGTGGAAGGCATCTCAGGAGGAACTACTCACCAGATGGTAAGTAATTAAAGCTCCTGTTCTTTGTACACTTATCTATAGCTTAAAAAAAAAAAAAAAAAAAAAAATGGCCATAGTGAACGGATCTCTGAGAAGGATACTTTTGTCAAGGGGATCTTCAAATAGAGTAAGTTCATGTTGATGGCAAACAAAAGATTAAGCAGCATATTTTAGTTTCTCTTTATCTGAGATACTAAATTAAAAAAGAAACAAACAAGAAATAGAGAAAGCTATTTCTATAAAAAAAAAAAATAAGCCACACTTATTGTTTATGGAGCAAAATAGCACAATACGAAAGAGATATAAACCAAGATTTTACCTAGTGATTCCAGAAGCTTGTTTCCCACAGAGAGTTTTGGCCCAAGGCATTTTAAAATTAACTGACTGGGTCAAGGGAAAGGTACCTTTATAGCTTGCACTGGCTGAAACTGATCATAAATATGTCGGTGATGGCATAATAAACTTTCACTCAAAGCCACTAGGCCATGTAACTAGACTGTGAAAGTTGCATTATACTCGGGCCTAGAGTTCACAAGCCAGTAACTCACCTGGGACTTTATTCTCCAGAGAATGTGTCTCAACTCTGGGTCCATATGAATTTGTGAAAGGCATCCATTATGGGCTTCAAGGTTTTTATTATGCCCATTTAGGGGAAGAGAACTATGGTCAAAGATGGTCAATTTGTTTCTGAAAATAATAATAGTGAACAGTAGTACAAAATGAATTATTTAATATGAAATCTGCAGCCTGAGCTACCGTGTTTGAAGCCTAGGTTCACAGGGAATAGTGTGCCCCTACTTCTCAACCCTGTCATCTTCTTTGGAAAAGGGATGACATGCTTCTAGAAGAGTGTCTTGGGTTTAGACACTGAAAGAGACGGAAACCTGGAGTGTATGCGTATTTTTCATGGGTAGAGGTGGTCTGCAGGAAAGGCAGGAGTTTGGGATCTTGCCCCTGCTGCCTATTTCTTCCCTACACAGGCTGACCAAAGGTGGGGCCTGGTATCTAGTACCTGAAACTTGACCTCTGTTCAGTTGCTGTATTTTGGAGACCTTGCCCAACAGTATGTTGGGGCCACCTTCCAGGAATGATTCTTATCTGAATTAGGAAATTGCCCCCTGCCTGCAGGCCATTTGTGCCTAGCATTGTGCCCAGCTTTGGGTTTCTGGATTATTTGGCCGTGGTCATCAAATTACTACCCATCATGCATTTTAGGTCTGTCTAACATCTGCTAAACCTCCAGCCTTTGGCAATCAAACCAATTCATGCTGGGATGGAATCCTGGTCTTAGCTCCTTTTCTTGAGTCTGGTGTTTGTTTCTGGAGTCCTTGCACTGTGCAGGGACCACCACGATGCTGAAATCTGCGGTCTGCTAGAAGCCTAACTCTGGGGCACTGCCCTCTCTCCTCTGATTGGCTCCTTTGGAGAACATCTCTAGACTATAGTTCATAAAAGTTTGCTATTGGCCTTGCCCTAATGATGCTTTCATCTATTTAGAGTATTTTAAGATTTTTACTGATTCAACTATCACCTTTCTCTATTTATTAGCCTAGAATTCCCAGAATATGCTGGAGTCAGAGGCTGCCCAGCTCTATCAAATTGAAAGTTGATAGAAGTAGGCTGTGATTTTGACCCTTCTACCACGTGTGCACCCTGAAGCAAGTTCCATGAAATTCTGGGGCTTCAATTTCCTCTTTCACATAAGCACTACTATTCCCAGTGAAGTTCCTCCCCATTTTCAAAGTTCTTTGGTTTTGTGATTACATATCAAAGGTTAAAAACAACCTTAAGAACTAAACTCAAAGAAAAAGATTTCAGTAAATGTCCCTTAGGGGTGAACAGACACACAAAGAAAATTTTTTTATTTATGTGTGGCCAAATAAATCCAAATATGACCCAACATTTTTAGAAACATTATTATAGTATTTGAGGAGAGTGCTACCAACAGTGATTGCTATGTTTTTAGATAGGAAACTTGTAACACTTAAATGCGTTAGAAAAGCCTTTGCAAACATAGAAAAGATAACCTTATTTGCAGAGTTTATCGCTGATGGCAACTTTTGAACTATGTTTTCTAAATACTTTAAGCAACTTTTGAACTATGTTTTCTAAATACTTTAAGCAAAACTGTCTGAAGTTGTTGAATCTGTATTTACAACTTCCCAAAGCTACTACATGATCGGAATCTGTCTTGAAGTGAATTTAAAACACTTTTTTAAATTAGAGGTGCTATATTAATATTATTAGTAGCATTATCACTATTTAATATTTAACTTTCTTGCTTATACTCACCAATAATATTAAGCCTACACCTAAGTTTTAAGCCTAAGTAAATAAAAGAAGTGCTTGAAATATACTGGCTTTAGAGATAACACTGAACAATATACCCTATAAAGTTTTTTAAGTAATTTAGACAATAATCAAAATTGAGGTGTTGAGATCATAGCTGTCACAGAATTAAAAACAATTCTTTAGTTTTTATAGACTCCCCAAAACACTGAAATCATTTTAATGTTCTCTATTTTGTGAATTTCAATAGGAAGACATTATCCATCAGTCAAGCCTTACTAATATAAGGTAGAATATAATGTAGGTAAAAAAAAATCTTCATATCAACTGTTATTTAACCGAGAGGTAACTGAGTCTCTCTTAGGTTAGATACTAACTTCAGATCAGAGCTAAAAATGGCAGAGTTTTGAATTTTGAGTCTAGAGTTTTGAGTCTAACTGGAGTTTATCTCATCCAAAGTCTCAATTTACAACCAGCCTGTAATTTTGTCAACATTCTTTTGCTTATTCAATTATAGAATGCTATCTAATTACAGGAATATAATAATATTAGAATATGAGAAAATCAAGATAAGCAGGACAGAACTCCTGCCCTTCAGGAGAGCACCGCCTAAAGGGAGAAATACTTGGCAAAATGAGTTTCCTCACGGTGTGCTGGGTGCTATAAAAGAGGACGGGCTGCAGGCCGGAGGAACACCACAGGGAAAGAAAGTAGCTCAGACAGGAGGGAGGAAGGATGGTCTCAGCTCAGTCTTCAAAGGTTGAGAAGATGTTAGTTAGGAGTGACCACAGAAACATGTTGGGAGGCCTGCAGCTTGTAATAAGTAATGTATAAGAAATGCAGAGGGTACTAGTTGAGGAAATGACCTAGAGAACTTCTTTAGAGTCAAATCATGAAGAGCAGCTCAATGATGAGGCATTGGTGGATTTTTATTAGTCATGACAATATGAGGGTATATTTTGAGGAGGAAGAAAATGAACATAAAATCAATAAGGAGTGTATACAAGTCAGTCAGTTAATTAAATGATTAGCTCCTGAATTCGGTAAGTGACAATGAAAGTAGAAGGTCATGGGATTAGGAAAGTGGACACATTTGATGGATAGTAAAAGATTTCAATGCAGAGGACCTGGACATTGAGCAGATATTGATAGAAGAGAAGAGATAGGAAAGAGATATTTACAAACATGTTCAGCTTGCTGTTAACAGTTAGGCAAGGTAGAGAGATCCTAGGTAGAAAAGCAAACTTGGAGATGGTGGTAGCAGGTTCTGTTGTGAGAAAGTTTATGTTGAGATACTCATGGGACCATGAGGAGATTTAAATCTCTGCAGACATGGGGAAAAAATCCTTTTAAAGTATTTGGATGTTATAATCTGGTATGAGTACAGTTCTGAGAATCATTGATATATCCGAATAAAAGGAGTAGCTAAGAATCCAGAGAGAATTTATTAGTGTGAAAAGATTCATATAAACAATCCAGGGACTAGGAAGATAGTGTTTGTTGAAGAAAAGGGAACTGTTAGGGGAGAAAGAACATAATGGCAAGAGCAGACTCACCTATAACATTTACAGGGCCTTAAACCAGCAGAGGAGAAGGTCTCCCAGAGCCATGGAAAGAGAAGTTTTCAAGGTATTAGTGTAAATTGCACAGAGATGTCAAAAAGTAAGGGTTAAAAAAGGGCTCATTATCTAAATGGATACTGGAAATTTTTAATGAGTTATTGTTAATTTTTAGATGCTGTAATTATATTATGAAAATGTCTGTATCTTTTAAGAATTCATATTAAATTGTTTTATTATCTATAAAGAGAAACATTGTTACAGTGTATGGAATTTTTTTTCTTTATGATCATCTGGTTGGGGAAATGCATGAGGTCATGATGAAACAGGTTTGGCTGTATATTGGTAATAGGATTATTATCCTCTTTATCTGTGAATATTTTTAAGATTTCCTGTAATGTAAAAATTAAAACATGTGACCAAGCATGGTGGCTTACGCCTGTAATCCTAGCATTCTGAGAGGCCAATGCAGGTGGATAGCTTGAGCTCATGAGTTCAAGATAAGCCTGAGCAAAAGAGAGACCTGGTCTCTACTAAAAACAGAAAAACTGAGACAAGAGTTCACTTGAGTCCAAGAGTTGAAGGTTGCTGTGAGCTGTCACGCCACGTACTCTACCCAGGGTGACATAGTGAGAGTCTGTCTCGGAAAAAAAAAAAAAAAAAAAGTCATCTATAAGCTGGTATGTAAGTGTTTTTTCTTATTACTAATATTTTTATTGTCGTTATTAATGGCCACACAGCATAAGACAGTCAATAACTTTAACTTCTTATCTCCGCCAGCATCATGAGATTGAGAACTCAGCATACTTCACCACTCCTGCCATCCTGGGATTTTCCCCACCAGACTGCTCACTGAATCACACTCTTTCCACGGTTGTGATCCCTGGCAATCCCCATCCCATGTCGGGGAGTCCAAATACCTGCTTTTCTGCCTGAGTTTCCATTTACTACTCTTCTCCCCTCCCATAAACTGGAGCTTATTTGCTCTCTTACCCTTTTTCTGAAGTTTCTCACAAGTTTTAAATTCCAGCCCCAGAGGTTGCAATCCTGTTTCTTGTGTCTATGACACCCGACTTGTACCTCTGTAGAATATTGTTACCCCTAGAACTATGACAGTGACATTCTTTCTGAATTAAACAATTTCTGCTGATTTTTGATTTTTAATTTTAATGTCCTATTCTCTCATGATGTGACTACAAAATCCAGTATCTATGACAATCTAAGGTAAGAATTAATAAGACTTAATTGTTTTAAAAGATGAAAAATGAATAAATTTAATATATATATATTTCATACATACAATAAAACTTTCAAATACTAAAAAAACTTCACACTTAAATGGATGGACAGATTATTTTATAGGATGTGTGTCTTTCCCCGACTTAATAATATGAGGCTTGACAATTAAGTTTGTGAACTCAACTCATCCTAGAAAAAGTGCTACATTCTGCATTGCTGAATATCACTATGGTCACCTTTGAGGTACTTCTCTGATGCGAGTACCTAGTTCACCCTTCAAAGCAATTTTGGAATTCTTTTTCTGGAATGGCCATCAGAGTTGTCATCATGTGGCATACAGAAGTAGACGCCAAGAGCAATCAGGAATGCTATTTAGCAAGACCCTGCTGGACGTGGACACAAACACACTCGTGAGACACTGATATACCAAGGTTATAAATCCTGAGTTGTTTGCCCTGTGGTTTCCACCAGTTTTCACACTGAAAATCCCACATCTCAGGACACCCCTTAGTCCTAGGCAAATTAGAATAATTGATCATTCTATAGTTGACCTACATATTAGGTATATCTCTAAAATTATTTATTCTGGGTCAGGAATCTTTTCAAAAAGATTCCAGGTCAGCCAGACGAATTTACCTTTTCTCTCTCTCAAGACCCAATGTGAGAAGAAAACTTTTAAAAAGTTAAAGGAATCATCTCACAGAGAAAAAGAAAATCAGTAAAGGCAGGCAAAATATCTCCCAAAAAAGATTTAAAAAGCAAAGTAAATGAAGAAATAATTACTGTTCGAGCAGGGCAAGGGAAGCTGTGAAGTAATGACAGCCGAGTTGACATGACCGTGAACCCCTGAAATCCTTAGGACTTTAAGGTATCAGGAAAGGCAAAGTGGGATTAAGATGCAGAGCTCAGAATGGGAGAAAGAATTGGAAATCTATGTATTGGAGAGGAAGACAGCAAGCCTGCTTCTTCACAGCAGACAGCTACATGATAAACAGCAAACATCCTTCCACCACCACCAACACATTCACAAAAGGAGGTAGGTTGATTCTCTAGACACGTGGAATCAAAGATGTGCAGGCCTTAGAGATTCCACATAGGGAAGGTTCTTAGAGGGTAAAATTTCAGCCTGATAAAATGGTCAAATAAAAATCTTCATATCAACAGGGGACACCCTTAGTGTCACTCCCGTCACCACTTTCAGAAAAACAATAGATCACCTAATGATCAAGAATCAGACTAGAATGAAAACATTTTGGGACATGCAAGAACTCAATATATCCACTTCCCATATGCTCTTTCTTAAAAAGCTATTGGGGTGTACTTTACCCGCTTTTATTGAATACAGGTAAAGGGAAACCAGCATGACGGCAGTGTGGTGAGGCTGAAAAGTAACCTGCCATTAATACAGATAGAAATTATGACATAAGAATCTGTAATTAATACAGATTTGCATAAAATTATACATTTCTTGAAGGAAAAACATGAGGTTGATAGATTTTGAGGATCTGGAAAAAATAACTAAGGGATAAATGTTTGAAAGATCTGATAAAGTAATTTTTTTTTTTTTTTTTGAGACAAGAGTCTCAAGCTGTGGCCCTGGGTAGAATGCTATGACGTCACATCTCACAGCAACCTCAAACTCTTGGTCTTAAGCAATTCTCTTGCTTCAGCCTCCCAAGTACCTGGGACTACAAGTGCCCGCCAGAATGCCAGGCTATTTTTTTGTTGCAAATTGTCATTGTTGTTTAGCAGGCCCAGGCCAGGTTCGAACCCACCAGCCTTGGTGTATGTGGCCGGGGCCCTACCGACTGAGCTACAGACGCCACCCTAACAAAGTAATTTTTAATGTTCAGCTTTATGTGTATGGTATAGTACATGTGAAAAATCAAGCATTTGCAAGAAAAAATTATAAAAGATATCAAATGGATTCTGAGCACATTACTTTTCTCCACAGTAAGCAATATTTACGTAATAGAGATAATGTAAACTATTGTTTTAACTAAAATTTATTCAAGTGCAAACTCTAGAGGGTGGTGGGTGATGACGTAGGAGTGTGTAAAGCAGCTAAAAAATCAACCACCATAACCAGAGACTCACAGATGGCATGTGGAAATAAAAATTAGGTGTAATTGTGAGCACAAAGTCCCTTTTGGACTTTATGGGTATAAGTCAAAAAAGCTCACAAAGCTGAAGAAATCTAAGTCAGCATGGTGGGTTTGGACAACATGGCAGCTCCGACAGAATTTCAGGCAGAGTGAGCCTGGGAGTGACGTCACAGCAGAGGAGGGTTTCATGTGGAGTCCAAGCGTCTGGGCAGGTTTGGGGTGAGGTTAGGGCTGTACAGACAGGTAAAATCTTGAAGTGTTGTGTCAACTATATCAAAGATTTTTATTTTAATCCTAAGAGAATTTATTGAACATTCATCAAATCAAAAATATGCAAAGTGTGGTCTGAGGACGCCTGAAATCCTTATAGCTCTTTTTTTGGGGGGGGAGGGAGGTCGAAGAGGGTAAACATCAGAATTATTTTCATAAGTAACTCCACAAAGCTATTTGCTTTTTACACACACTTGATTTCACAGTGTGTAAGTGGAGTTTTCCAGCCACTCCATGAGCTATTTCTCGGACCGCTATGTGTATTTTTGTATTTTTTAGAATTGTGTAAAGCGATAGTCTTGAGGGATAAATATATGCATTTTCAAAGGTTAGTTCAATTTGTTATCAGTATTTTACTTGGTTCTTACTAGTAATTTTTGGTTCTATCTTCTCCTATTTTTATAACCCAATGATCTTTCAACAAACTATTAGTTCAGAATTCTGACGTTTTCCTCACACCTATGAGAAACACACAATGACCTTGCACTTTCAAGTCTTGTTTTGCGTTAATATTTTTTTCACTTTGAAAACTCTTCTAAATTATGAACTTTTCCCCCACTGTTAGTAATTTATAGTGAATAATATTTTATTCTAAATAAAAACATATTTATAATGTATTTTTCTTGTATTTTTGGATGGATCATTGATTTTAAAAGTATGATTGGAAGAAAGCAAGCTTTCCATTCTTCAAAGCAGTATTGCAAAAGAAAATAAAAATAGGAAGAAAAATAAAATATAAGACTTGCTTTTTTAACCCATACCAGCACAGTCTAATTCTAAAATGCTGGAAAAAGCTGAACCTGATATATTAGAGGGTTCTCTGAGCTTTGGAAGAATCCACTCCTAAGAATTTGAGAAAAATCAAAAGAAATAAAAATATGACAAAGCTATCTTCCCCTCAGCTTTGTATATACTGAAGTTTTACTTACAATATCTTATGCAACAGAATTCTTGGAATAATGTTTAGTGCCAGTAAAATTATGACATCATTTTCAGGACAATCAGTGAGTTTAAAGGAAAACAAATTGAATATTTTATATGTAGGCAAAACAAATTTTTGAAAAACCAAAAATTGTTCACCACTTTTCAGACAATAAATAAGAAGGGCACTAAAGCATCTCACAGGTTAAATTATATTTTGCATTGGATAGAAACATGCAAACAATAGTTGAAGGACTAACAAAGGCCTATACATTTGACGTTGCTGAATACTTGGTGTATGAAAAGTCAGTAAAATAAATCAGGACATTGTCAGACCCAATAATATAGTAATTTGTTCAATTAAATGTTCAATTGCAAACAAGATGGCTGAGTTTGTATCTGCTCCGATCCTCTGAACAATGTACTTTTGCTTTATGAGTTGACCAAGCCACAGATGTATTTGGCTTGTTATTTTGCTTGTATGCGTCTGGTATCAGCACTAATTTATCATTGAAGAAAATAAAAATGTGTGTTATTATAATTTATAGCACACATGAAGTGGGACTGAAATATTCAGAGTTGAATACATTTTTTGCATCTCATGGTTTATTCTGGAATAAGCTATATTGACAATTATACTGATCGTGAAAACGTAATGGTAGGGAAAACTATCTCCGCGTTATGATGAATGAATCAGGGCTGTGGCACCAAACTATGCACATTGCCACTGTATTCTCCTAGGCATTCCCAAGTGGGGCAGGCAGCCAGTTTTGCTTAAGAATTTCCTGGTTAGGACATAAAAATGATCACTTCTGTGAAATATTAACCTCTGCGCTGTGCATCATTTTACCGTTTTGCTTATGAGCTGAGAAGTAAAGCACTCCTGGTGCCTCCTGAAGTCAGATAGGTATCTCAAGGACAAGCATTCGCACAGTTATTTCAATTGCAAGCTGAACTAGCTGATCTTTTCACAAAATACCCTTTTTTACTTGAAAAAGCAATTCATGGTCAAACATGGTTATTCAGATTTGGTATGTGGCAGACATTTTACAAAAAAAGTGAATTAAGTGAGCCTGTCATTCAAGCATTCAAGCAAAATAGCAATTGTTAAAGAGGATAAAATAAGAGGTTTCAAGTGAATTTTGAAAAATGTAAGTTCGCTATCATGAGCTTGACACCTTCCTAATACTTAAAGGCTTCTTATACGTGTGGTAGCATTATTAACAGATGTAATATTTTCATATTGCAAATGAACTATGTCAACATTTGGAAGATCTGAGTAACTCAATGAGTGAATATTTTCCAAATGAATGCATATAAACTCACTTACGAGTGAAAGATCTATTCAGAATGTGAGCTGGACCAATGAATTTTAATGTAACAGAGTATGAAACGTTCATTGATATATTTTTACATTCCACAGTGCAACTAGCCTGTAAGAAACATTTTTCAACTGTTGATATAATATCAAAAAAAGAATATTTGAAAAGGCGATTAAAATATTACTACCTTTACAAACTGCCTCTCAGAAACTGGATTTTCTTCTTATTCTTCGGTTAAAACAACATATTGAATAAAATGAATGAAGCAGCAGATTGGAGAATCCAGCTGCCTTCTTTTAATCCAGACTTTAAAAATATTTATAAAAATAATGTAAAACGATGTTTCTCTGTTCACTTCTTATTTTGTAAAATATAGTTATTTTTAATGAAAAAGTGTTATTTATATCATAATGTATTATGTGCTTATTGTGGTTATTTTAAAGTGATTAGTAAATACATATTTTTAAGTCCTCAGTTTCAATTGATAATATGGTAACTATCAATAGATATGTCCACTTAAAAGAAAGATTTGGGGGAGTCCCAGTAATTATAAGACTATGAAGGATTCATGAAACCACACAGTTTAGAAACCACTGCAGTAAACTTGTTCTACAAGAGAATATCATGATTGGATTTATTCTGCAAGACATGTTTGTAGAAAATAGAATGGGATTAAGGAATATTCATTAAGAATATCCTTGCAGCATCAGTTAGGAGATGTTGGAAAATTAGGTTGGTAACAATAAAGATTGAGAATAGGAAATAGATTTGAGAAGTATTAAATGATAAATCTAAGAACTGGAGAAGGACTGGAAATGGATTGATAAGGGGAACAGGGTTGGAGAGGATACAGTCTCAGGGAACTACTCTCAGGTTTATGATAATTGTAAGAGAATGGGCCATTTCTCAATCTGTAAAGCACAGAAAGGGAGCGAGAATGGGGACTGGAGAACACGGTGATATTTTGTCACATTGAATTTGAATTTTCCCTCTTATAGTCAGCTAACTTGAATGCAGTTTCTCACAATTTATCACAAACTACAGTTTATTTGGAAAGGATCTTGAGTTAACAGATACAGCAATGCAACTTATAATTCTGAGGACCCACTTATAGAAGATTAAAACATTTGAGCACCGAGGCTAGTAAGTGGCAAAATTTGCTAGTTGGACTTGCTAGCCACAACACATTCTGTCCTTCTTTATAGGGTGTTTACATTTTTCAATCAACTGTTCCCCATAACTGCTGAAAGTGCGCTCACTTCAGACTGTGATGCTGAGAGTTGATGTGGGTGGTGGAATCTCATCACGTTATCTTTAGTAATACACTCTGTGACTCTGACAAATTAAAAAACAGTTGACAAACGCACACTGCTAATAACTCTACTTGTGCGTTTTCTACATCGTATAAAATATTTCAAAATACAACTGTACTATTGACATATTATTATGGTCAGCAGTATCCCTTCCCACAGATGGATAACAGGAGGTTGTCACAAAACATTGATGAGACTGAAGCTGGAGTATACATATTCTTCTTATAAGTTCAAAATTAATATCAGATAATCTTTTATTTATCCCCAGGACAACCCCCAAAGTTGATATTTATCTTATGTGGCTATGTGGCTGCATTAGCTCACCAACTTCTTGAAAATTGTAAGCTAAATATTAAAGGGTCTCACCTAATCGAGAGACAAAAAAAAAAGAAAGAAAGAAAAAGAAAGAAAGGAAAGAAAAACACATGATGTGGGAACAAACAGCCTGCTTAGTCCAATCCAGACATACATGGTGGGCAATTGTTTCTGAGAAGAATGAAAAAATAAATAGCAAATGCCTTCCCCCGAATTTCCAGAAGCTGCTGTCCCTGCCAAGCCCCCTGTGTGGATGTGTTTGTACACACATATGAGTTATATGCAGGAACCTTTTTCATTAAGGGTGCGGTGTTTTTCATGCTAGCACAGCACCTATCTATCTTCTTTCTGGCAGGGCTGTCTGCTTTTCAGTCAGCATCTGACTAAAGATCAATGAGAGAAAGCTTTTTGAAGGTGCTTTCAGGTCCTGCGGCAAGGGAGATGATCAGAAAGCTGCCATAAGCTTCAGACCCACTTGACAAATTAGGAACTATTTTGGTGCCCTATAAACTGCTGTCACATCAGTTACAAACCCTAATTAGAGAGACAATACTTAGATAGTGAAAGTGTCCAGTGCATTAAATACCACTTTTGCTTACTGCAATTAGCTTATACATTGACTTAAACTTCATAGGGTGAGACAGTCAGAGATTAAAATGCATCAACCATTATTAAAATATTTATAAGGTAAATATGAGCTAACTGTCAAATAGCTTTTCCTGATGCCCTTTGACCCTTCCAGTTCTTATTTTTCAACGCTTTGGTGCACAGTTTTTTTTCCAACCAGTTTTCATCTGTCTGGGCTAAATGTCATACCTTATGATGACCAATCATCCAGCATCAATTAATCAAATTCTGCATCCTGAGGGTGAGGTGTGAAAGGAAGAGTGCCTCTAGTTTTTATAAAGCAATTAGCCATCGGGCCATTCTAGGAGCTAGCAGTCCCAAACAAATAGAATTTGATGCTTTTTCGGTGCTGTCCAAGTGATGGGATATTATTGATGAATAGGCATTTAAAAACCATCCTGTGGATTTTTGAGAAAGTACTTTAAAGGTTTTTTTTTTTAATGTCATTTCCATCTTGGTAGTAGAAAAAGTCTACATTTGAAAAAAAAAAATCTAGCAATAACTGACAGAAGTGGTATGTTTTTAACACAAGAAAAGAGTGGGAAAAGTGTCAGGATTTTTGGTGCTGATTATTGCTAGAGTTCCAAGAATACTTTAAAAAAAAAAAAAAAACTTTGTGTGTGTGTGAGAGAGAGAAAGAGAGACAGAGAGTAAGTGTATTTAAGTTAGGAGGACATAGCTGAAACCTTTTCAAAGTTGAAAAAAGAGGGTAAAATATAAAACTCTATTTATAATGCATTTTGAGATGGCATATGAAGCATTATTTAGGCATACTTTGCCTTCTGAAATAAATAAACTAATTACATTGGCCTCTGCCTCACCTACCTCATGTGGCCTCTAGTGCCACATTTTGCACGCCACTGTCTTAACAATGTTGTTCACACATAGATGGCTATGCACTAATAATTAAATAATAATCTGAATACTAAGTAGCAGTAACATACAATTTCACTCAAAAGCAAAACACATGGGAGCTCAATTAAAAGATTTTTTAAAAAGCAAAACCTACACTAACAGTTTAGATAAACAGAATCCAAGCCCTTGCTTGTGTGTACCCTACCTCACAAAGAAGAAAGCCATCCATTTTAAATGCCTAAAAATCAAACATTATTTAATTTCATGGAAACGAGCTCTGGGATCCAAGTCTTTCTGTTCTCTTCCCACTTCAATTTATATCAGGGAGGAAGCATATGGTGGAGGACAGCCGAAGGCCTGCGAGTCACCTCTGCAGAGATGGTTTCAATGGCAACACATCGAAACTCAGTCTGGAAAATGGATGTGATAATACTCATCACTTCTCTACTTCAAAGAGGGCTGGGAGGATTAAAGAGCCAGTGCTCGAAATTCAAATTCACATTTTCCTCTAAACCTCAGCAGAATTCTTTGTCATCCCAATAGAGATGATCCAAGCGAGAAGTGCCATTAAGGAAATAGTAACACACTCAGAAGAGCCCCAGAGGCATTCAGAAGAGCTCCGCCAGAAGTTCTGGGCTCCATGTAAACTCAGCCCAGTGCTCATAAAGCACGTTGAAATTCTCAAGTGATAGGCACTATGTGGGAACAAATCATTCTTAATTTAAGAGATAAATATGCCATATCCAGAACTAATAATGAAGGGGCTGGAATAAACATAAAGCTACGATGATGATGATCATTTATCCTTAAACCTGGCATCATCTTTCAGGGGCAGCTGGAAATACTAAGCCGATTCTCTGCCCTGCGCTATATGAGGCTGGCAATACTCAAGGACTCTGGTGTTGCCCTGATTGTTCCTACAACGGCAACAAACTAAACAATTGATGGGTGTGCAATGGTCCAGCTGTCTTTCAGCACCTACAGAAACATGCCATTCGTCAGCTTTGGCAATTATGAAAAGCTCTGTGATTTCTAACCTGGACATCTATCTGCTCAGCGCCCCTTTCCTTCGGTGGATATTCAAAAGGCAAATTATGTTCACAGGGTCAGGTCACTAGGGTTTAGGATCAGAGTTCCGACTATCTGCACTTTTGAGAATGATGAAATCTGCAAGGAAGGAAGAATTCTAATCCACTTTTTGACAATTTTGCCATGTAATATTTTTTAGGAGGAACATTTTTTCTTCCTTCTACAACTTTCTGTTTTAAAAGACACTTGCTATAAAAGGTTATTCATCACAGTAATGTTGAAAGTATAAAATGTTTTAGAGAGAAAAATAATCTCTACCTATAAGTTGGATTCACATTATGAGTCCTGAAGCATTATTTAAACTAAATAGTATACTGATGGGAGACTTTACAGCTTTTCTATTTACCTGCATGGAGTTGAAGAGCATCCCTCTTAGCAAAGTATTACACCTGCGGTGCATCTTACAAGGGTATATGTAAAACTTGGTAAATGTGGAATGTAAATGTCTTAGCAAAATAACTAAGAAAATGCCAGGAAGGCTATGTTAACTAGTGTGAAGAAAATGTGTCAAACGGTCTATCAACCAAGTGTATGGTGCCCCACGATCATATTAATGTACACAGGTATGATTTAATAAAAAAAAAAATAATTAATTTTAAAAAAGTAAATAAATAAATACACTGGGTGGCAACATGGAAAAAAAAAAAAAAAAGAATGGAAAAGCGAGTATCCGATGGAAGCAATACTCATATCAAAACAACAGATAAACAACTACATCCTCTCCTGAGAGAAAAACAAAATTAAATTCAAGTGCGGGAGGGGAAGCAAGGAAAGGTGAGGGGGAGGAGGGAGGGAGACTGGGACACTCTCACCTAATGGGCACAGTATACAACCCATGCTCTGGGTGCAGGGCTCAGCTGCAACTGGAACTTTACCTAACAAAGGGCAACATATGAATTGAAATATTGATTATTGTATTCATAACCTCATATGAATCTGAAATTTAAAAAAACACTATACTGATGGAACACTGTGAAAGTATACGTTGAAAGGTGACTACAAATCGATGGTATTGGTTTAGATTTGTAACAATCTACTCATCATTAGCCTGGATATAGTTCCCCTGTGACTTTTGAGACTGTCCGTCCTACGCAACCATTCTACTGTCACCCTTCATTCTTTTCACACGCTTTGACCAATGATTTGCTGAAATTCAAACACACTATGCCTATAGAATTGTTCTATTTATTTTAGTCATCTTGGCCAACCTCAATTTCTTGAGTCTATTATAGGTTGTTTTCAGTCTCTTAGTTGGGTTGTTCTGGTTCTCAGGGAACTGCTTGCTGAGAATTTGTTTATTCTGGAATCTGCTTGCCATAAGTTGGGTTTAGGTCTGCAAAGGCGAATAGCTTTCATCTTTTCATGAAATATTTCACCACTAAATTAATATATTCCAATATGTCTTAAGTGAAATGTATTGAATTTGAGTCATAGAACTTTTAAACCCAGAATACTATTTGTTGCTATTTAATCTGAGTATGGTATGTTTCTATGGTTTAAACGGGGTTTTAAATGAGTTTGTATCTACTTTTCACTGGTTATCATGTACTCCCAGCACAAATGAGGGGAAAGAAAATAGCTTTGGAGCCAGAGGTAAGAATTTGAATTTACTTTTACCACCAGAATGACTTTAAGTATTACTTAAATATTATGACTGTTCCTTTCATATTTTTTTTTCAAATAGAGCTATAATATGTATCCTGCAGAATTGCTTAGGCTATATATATATATATATATATATATATATATATATATATATATACACGCCACACACTTATATCTCTTTCATATATTCATATATACACCATATACTTCTCATATATCTAAAAACCAACGTTTATCAATTTACTTCTACCTTATTCTTCCCCAAATGTTTTTCACTCCAGTTTCAGTACAGAGTTCCTTATTGCTGATCATGAATTAAATTTTAAGTAGTATTTCCATTCATTACTAACTGTGATTTGAAAATATAAAATTGACAAGTTTGATCATTGATGTTTAGCAAACTCAGTTTTGACTAAAAAAATAAAAAAAAATCTCAGCTTCATCAGATTTTGCCATCGAGTTTAACTGATTACTTTTCACTTTTTTCTAAAAAGCAAAGTTGCATGGTTTACATGAGTTTCACTCATGAGTAACACAAATTTCCAAGTAACAATGATCTTAAGGAGAGAGAATTGCATTTCCTTCTTGTCCAAAGTCAGAAGGAGTCCCTGCAAAGCTGTTCTGTGGCTCTGAGATCCAAACCCCTCCCAACGTCCTGCTCTGCAGCCTGCGGGGAATTCAGTTCAATACTAGAACCAAGGAAGAGACCAAGAAGGGGAAACATGCATGCAAGTGTTCCTTGTCGTTAATTCCTCCAACATTTATTAAGCACCTACTATATGTCAAATCTTATTCTAGATTCTGGTGACACAAAGTAAATAAAACAGATAAAAATGTCTTCCCTCATGGAACTTGCTTTACAGAATTATACTACAATAGGAAAATTCTCAGAAGTTTCCACCTGACAATTTTCCAGCTGAGATTCTGTAGAAAATAAGAGAAATAAAATATAGAGGGGAATCCAGCAGTCTCTGTTACAAAATTCACCATGAAAAATAGAAAGGAACATTTTCACCTTTGAAGCTGTTTTTAAGAACTGTTTGAACAATGAGTATTGTTAGAATTCATAATGGCACCATCCACTCAAAACGAATACTCAAGATTAATTTACATAAATACAATCTGATAGATTTCTTTTAAAATCCAGAATATTCTATGAACTGCATTTATACTTTTCAAGTGGTCAAAGTCAGCACAAACAGAATTAATTCAAAACAAAAAGAAAAATTAACAAGAAAAAACACCCAAATTCAGTTGGAAATTTAAATTGGCAAAGTATTTATTGAATACATATCTTACATTACACAATTTTTGGTGCTGAAATATCTTTTACACGTGCCCACAGTATCAGTAAAGAGATAAAGCATTTAAACACCATTCCGAACAAAACACTCAATATAACTAACCTACAGGAAAGGGTAATTAGAGGCACTACTTATCGTGCCATGGCCAATTATTGTCTTTTTAATTTCATTTTCTTTTCTCATTGACAAATAAAAATCTGATATACGTATAGTGCACAATATGATGTTTTAAAATAAATATATACATTGAAAATGCCTTAATAAACCTAATTAATACACTAGTTACCTCACATACTTATTTGTGGTAAGAACACTTACAATCTATTCTTACCGATATTCAAATACGTGATTCTTTGATATTCAGTATAGTTACCATGTTGTATGGTAGATCTCTTGAGCTTTTTCCTCTGGCCTAACTGAAATTTGTCTCTGGTGACTAACAGCCTATTTGTATTCTTGATTCACATCTTTATCTAGTTGAACATTAGGAGACTAAAGATAGATGGCAGCCTCCTAATGAAAGAAAACACACTGAAGTAAATTACAAAGAAAAAATTTAAAATAACTCAAAATTGGGTGGCGCCTGTGGCTCAAATGGATAGGGCGCCAGTCCCACATGCTGGAGGTGGTGGGTTCAAACCCAGCCCCGGCCAAAAACCACACACACACACACACACAAAAGATAAAATAACTCAAAATTACTGAAATGTGAATTGTAAAGCAAGTATAGCTTAACAGTAAATATAGTCCCCCTCCTCATCAGATGAATTTCTAGTCGTTATTTGTGAAGTGCTGCCCTGCATCTGATATTCAGTTCCTGAAAACGCTTTCAATGCTAGACTTGTTTCCTCTTGATTTCTCCTTTCTCCCTCCCTCCTTTCTCTTCTCATTTCTCTCTCTCTTTTTCATTCTCACTCTCTAAACTTTCAATATAAGATAAAGCATCTGTTAAATGTGGATTTTTAGCAGATTCAAGTTAGAGACAAATCCTCACTTCACACATGTTGAAGGGCTGGGAGAATTTCTTTGACATTGAACCCAACTGTCCTTTCTATTGCTTACATCAGAATAGAATGTTAGGTAAGGAGATTCCAGAACTAAAATATCAACTTATTTCCCCTTTTTTCATGAATAATCGTTTAAATTTTAAAATCTGAAAGCCTGCCTCTACAAACCTATAGTATAGTGTGGCTGAAAAGGGACTGAACAAGCAGTTAGGGAGATAATTTCAGTCCTAGAGAAGCTTCTGGATAGCTGTGTCACCCTAGGAACGTACACCTCCTAGACTCTCAGTTCCAACATCTTTGCAAGGAGGACGTTGGATACGATCACCATTATGACTTATAATTCTCCAATTCTTTTATTCTGATTCAACATCTTTCTTACAAATGTGTAAGAACAATTTCTGTGGATGTGGATGTGGGAGGGGAGACATCCTAGATGCTATTGCATCCAGAATGACCTGGGCTCTCCAGACTGTCCACCACAGTTAGGTCTCAGTTCAAGTACAGTATTTTAACAATGACTCAACCAAACAAGTATACCATATAACACAAAAAGCAGCAATGACACATTTATAATTAGGAAACTGATGATATCTAGATATAGTTAATTCTCTGTATAAAATGTTTATGTATTTTTTTCTGTTTTATAAATCATGAGACATTTAATGCTATATTTAGAATTATCATCTCAGCTATTTTTCCATGCATGGGTAAGAAGACCTTTATAGCCAAAGTATAATATACAAAAGAAATACATTCTTTATCAGATTCATAGCATGCAGATATCTGCTCCCATTCTGAAGGCGGTCTGCACGCTTGTTCGTTGTACCCTCAGCTGTGCAGAGCTTTTCAGCTTGCTCCTGTCTCATTCATTTAGTTTTGGTATTGCTGCAATTGCCAAAAGGGTCTTCTTTGTAAAATATTTTCTGAAGCCAATGTTGTTAAGAGTTTTTCCGACACTTTCTTCTAGAATTTTTATCATTTGGTGTCCTAAATTTAAATCTTGTTTTCTAGCATGATTCTATTTTGTCGGAGGTGTGGGTCCAGTTTCAGTCTCGTACATGTGGCTAGCCAGTTCTCCCAGCACCATTTATTAAATACGGATTCTTTTCTCCATGCTTTTGTTTGCTTTATTGAAGATCAGATGCTGATACATGGCTGGGTTTATCTCCAGGTTCTCTATTCTATTCCATAGATCTATACCTCTACTAATTAGAGGTAAATGGCACCAGACTGTTTTGATTACTGTACAGGTAGACCGTTAGTATAACTGGAAGTCTGGTAACATGATGCTTCCAGATTTGTTTTTATTTCTTAGAATTGCATTGGCTTTTTGGGTTTTCTTTCTAGTTCCATATGAAACAAGTGCAATTTTTCAAGTTCTTCAAAGTATGCTGCTGCTCCGTTGATGGGGATTGCCTTTAATCTGTACATTGCTTTGGGTAGCATGGATGTTTTAATTAGGTTGATTCTTCCCAGGCACAAACATGGTATGTTTTCCCATTTATTAACAACTTCTGCTATTTCTTTTCTCATGGTTTTGTACTTCTCTCTGTAAAGATCCTTCATGTCCTTTGCTAAGTATATTCCCAGAGATTTCATTTTCTTTGATGCTACTCTGAAGGGTATTATGTCTTTGATTTTATTCTCAGCTTGACTGCTATTGGAATATTTGAAGACTACTTATTTGTGTATATTGATTTTGTATCCTGAGATGTTACAGTATTCCATGATCACTTCCCAGAGCTTTGTGGTTGAATCTCTGGGGGTTTTCTAAGTATAAGATCATATCATCAGCAAAGAGCAAGAATTTGACCTCCTCTGTCCCCATGTGTATTCCTTGATATCCTTCTCTTGTCTATTGCATTGGCTAGAATTTCCAGCTATTTGTTGAATAGCAGTGGCAGTAGTGGACATCCTTGTATGGCTTCAGTTCTAAGTGGAAATGCTTTCAGTTTGACTCTATTCAGTATGATTTTGGCTGGGTGGTTGTTGTAGATGCCCATATAAGTGGGCAAAAGGACCTTTTCTGAAGAAGATAGACAAATGGCCAACAAACACACGAAAAAATGTTCATTGTCCCTAATCAGCAGAGAAATACAAATCAACACTATTTTGAGATATCACCTAACCCCACTGAGAATAGCCTCCATCACAAAGTCCCAAAGCTGCAGATGCTGACATGGTTGTTGAGAGAAAAATGTTAGTGCAATTGCAAACTAATATAACCTCTGTGGAAAGAAATATAGAGAATTATCAAAGAGCTAAAAGCAGACCTTCCATTTGATCCAGCAATCCCATTACTAGGTATGTACCCCAAAGAAAAAAAAATATATATTTTTACTACAAGGACATCTGCACTAGAATGTTTATTGCAGCTCAATTCACAATCACCAAGATGTGGAGTCAACCCAAGTGTCCATGTATCCATGAATGGATTAATAAACTGTGGTGCATTTATACCATGGGCTACTATTCAGCCATAAAAAAGATGGAGACTTTACCTGGGTGGAGTTGAAGAACATTTTGCTTAGAAAAATATCACAAGAATTGAAAAGCAACTTTCCAATGTATGCCATCCTAATATGAAACCGATAGACAAGAAACTATACTCTCATAAGAGACAAAAACAAAATTAAATTCAAATGCGTGGGGAGGGAAGGAAGAAGGGAGGAGGGCTGATAAACTCTCACCCAGGGGGCACAGTGTGAGGGCATGCAGCACACCACCTGGGTGCAGGGCTCAGCTGCAACTGGAACTTTACCTAACAAGCATAAACAATGCAACCTAATCATTCGGGTGCTCATATTGATCGGAAATTAAAAGAAAAGAAACACACTATTTAGGAAAGCTAAGTGATTTTCAGCCCTAGAAATTCCATTCTATAGATATTTCAGGGTTTTTTCCTTCTATTTTTTTTTTTTTTTAACTATATATCAAAGTAAGCTGAAAATTTTTAATTCCTATTTCACAGTTTAATGTTTGTTTCTCTGTGTGTGCTCTTCACAGTTCCTCGTAGAGCGCATAACATATAATAAATATTAATAAAAAGTTACTAAAATAATGATTTTCCCAAACCATAAATTTCATTTTTCTTTTTTTGGAAAAAAACCATAATGTTTTATTTTTGTACCTGCCAATCAAGGGAATTTGTAATAATGTTCATCAATAATAAACCAAACACTTTTCCTTAAATTGATGGATTTAAATTATTTTAACATTGACGAACTCACCTGTAGTAATATCTTATTTCATAAAGAAAAGGGAAAAGAAAGAGATGGGATAAAAACAGAAAAAGAACGAAAAAAGTGGGTAGCACTAAAGGGCAGGTGGGGAGACCAACTCCTCACAAGAGGATGGGTTTAGCCCAGCCTGTGTGATGACAAGCTATTTGACCTTAGAGAAACTGCAATCCTTAAAAAGGGAGAAAAGGACGGAGGGGGGCGGAGGAAATGAAGAGCAGAGAGAGGGAAGGAGAGAGGGGCGTGGGGTCTCGGTGGGGGCAAGACACAATTGTAAGAGGGACTTTACCTAACAAATGCAATCAGTATAACCCAGTTTCTTGTATCCTCAAGGAATCCCCAACAATTAAAAAAAAAAAAAAGAAAAAAGGAAGACAGGTCAGCCTACTTCCTGCTTGCCCACCTATGGTCTTGGGTGTGCACTAAGATAGCACTACAAGACTCCATGGAGACTGAGGTCTGTACTTGGGCCCATACTGAGCACTACCAAGGAGGCAAAGGCAGGGTCTCTGGGCAGGATGACCAGAGTGGAAATTCAGAAAGTGGAGCAAAGCAGGTTTATTGGCTATCCCTTGTAAATAAAAACCAGAAAACCTAAATGACTAGAAAAAATTTTAGGTATCCATTCCTACCTGATAAATAGTTTATAAAATATGAATGAAATGTTAATTCTAAGAATAATAATGATGTGTGTCCATAAAGTTAAATTGCAGACGGAATTTACAGACACCCTGGATTTTAGACCAATAGCTGACAACACATATATAAAAGAAGTTATTAATGAAGAATGATGACCACTAGTGCTAAAAACACTATTGTTCTACAAATTTTCAACAATGCATAAATAAAGAAAAATACAAGGGGACTTCAGAAAGCTTGTGGAAAAATGAAATTAAAATATAAAAATAAAATATATAAATTTTTATTTCTCAACATAAGCTCCATAAAATTTCCACACATTTTTGTAAGCAACAATACCAACTATTTAGTCCATAAAGAACTGAGGGTCCTGGGAATTTAACCATATCAATGCTGTTTTTTTTTTTTTTCACTTTATTGCCTAAAAAGAAGTGGGTGGGTGCCCTTCATGGTTTTTTGTTTTTTTGTTTTAGATTAGGAAACAAAAGGAAATAAGAATGAGCCAAATCAAGGTTGTAAGAAAGATACCTAATGATTTCCCATCAAAACTCTAGCAACTGAGTTTTTCTCATTAAGGAGGCAAGAGGGAAGAGGAGTCGGTTAAAGTTTCCATCTAATGGGAACAATGTGTGAGTACATGGGTTAAGAATGCAACTAAAAGTTGGACTATATCTTACAGACATAAACAATGTAACCTCATCATATGAACCTTCACATTAATTAGGAAAAGAAGCAATTCAAGCAAAATTGCCCTTGTTAGATGAGAGGAGTGAGCAGGGGCATTGTCGTGGTGGAGAAGGACTTTCTAGTGAAACCTTCCCAGGCATTTTTCTGCTAAAGGTTTTACTAACATTCTCCAAACACTCTCATAATAGTGAGATGTTATCCTTTTCTGGCCCTCCAGCAAGTCAGCCGGCAAAATGCCTGGAGCATCGTAAAAGTAAAAGGCTGTTGCTGTGACTTTTGCTTTGACTGGACACTCCCACTCTCAGCAGCCATTGCTCTGATTGTGCCCTGTGCCCTCTTCAGGATCCTGCTGGGAAAGCCACGTTTCATTTCCTGCTACAATTCTCAAAAAAAAAAAAAAAAAAAAAAAAAACTTCAGGATCTTGATCCTACTTGCTGAAGATCTTGCTGAAGATCTGCAGCTGATCTGAGTGTAGTGGGTTTCAAACCCATCAAGAGGAAAGTTTACTCAACTTTAACTTTTTTCAGCCAGAATTGTGGAAACTGAACCATTTGTGCTGTTGTTGATAGCAGCTACTTTTTATGCTTTAGTAATAATGTCTTTTCCATTAGAGCACAAGCAAGGTGAATTTTTTTCCTTGAAAATTGATATGGATTGTTCGTTGCTATGAGATTCACCTTCAACACCATCTCATCCCTTCTTTAAATGAGTTATCTATTTGTAAACTGCTGATTTCTTTGGGACATCGTCTCTGTTCGTTTTTCATAAAGCATCAATGACTTCATTATTCTTTCACCCAAGTTTTACCATAGACTTGATGTTCATTCTTGTTTCAGTTTTGGCAGAATCCGTGTGGCTCTGATAGGGGCTGTTTTCAACCTGACATCTTTTTTGGAGCCTGAAAGCAAATCATGCTCAGATACATTATAACAAGTTAGTATGAGTTTATTTTGGTTCAAAACATTTTGAAATCCATGTATAGTTTTTCATAATATGCATTTTCCAATATTTCCAATATTTTCCAATGCATAATATGCATTTTTGAATACTCCTCCTATAGTTGAAATAAACAGAAAATAATAAAATAAAAATCATTCCATAGGTATTTCCAACTGGTAAATAGCCTTACTAGAAAAATTAAGAGTGCTAAAATGTCATGTAATAGCCAGCTATAGAGTAAATAAACAACAAAGAGCTGTTTGTGTGCTACAAATAATCATAAAAATATAACCAAAAACTAGAAAAACAAAAGATAAATAGTCAAAGAAAATGTTAAGGTTTAGGGAATTTACAAAATTTTAGAAGTAATAAGGAAAATATTATGACAAAAATAAAACTTGAATAAATGATGAAATAAATGCTACGTCACTAAACAGAAAATCTAGTTACTTAGAGAAAAATGTCAGTTCTTTATCAAATTAACTTACAGATTCAATGCAATTCCAATCAGAATCTCAGTGTTTTTATTTGGAAGCTAACAAAAATGATTTTAGAGTTCATCAGGATGAAAAATGTTTGAGATTTAGCCAAGATAAGAAATATTAGATACATATCCTCATAGCTGAGAGTGGAAGGAAGACGACAGGACAAAAGCTGTTACTAAATACTGAGACCCAGTCTAAAGCTACAAAAATGAAAAATTTCAGATACTGACACAGAATATGGAATCTTAAAAGTAAAAACTAATATATGAAATAACACACAATTAGCATATGAGAAAAGTTTATTTCTAATCAATGACAATGGAAAGATGGCTTAGGATATATGATTCAGTGGTATTGAGTAAGTATTTGAAACGAAGCTAAAACAGGAATTTTGAGATACCGAATTCATTGCTGAGAGTAAAATAAATTCTAGATAACTTACTAAGTTGAATGTAAAAAGAAAAAAGAACTAGAAAATCATAAACTGTAATACTCATTGAGTCTTAGAAATGGAAACAACTTCATAAATATAAAAGTAGAACTACCAAAAAAAAAAAAAAAGAGAGAGAGAGAGATTTGACTCCATGAAAAACTTAAAATTTCTCAATGTTTAAAAGCATCAAAACTAAAACTTAAAAAGCTGAGAAATTATTTGCAATATATTGAATATATAAAGCTTAAAAAGCTGAGAAATTATTTGTAATATATTCAAGGCATAAAGATTTAATATCAAAGTACTTACAAATAAGTATTTTAAATTAATTATGTAAATTTTTTTATTTCATATTTTAAATTTATAGGAACAGGTAGACAAAATTTAACCCATGTACTTACCACTCTCTTCTCAAAATGCTTGTCATATTTGCTTCAGATTTCTTTTTCACTGACAGTGTATTAGGGGAGCGTGGTAGGAATTCGGATAAAACTCCACTTCATATAGCACTTACCACTTCCTTTTCCCCAGAAGCAAATATTTTAGTTAGCATATTATCATTCCCACAAATGTTATTTGTTTTTTTCCAAATTTGTTGTTTTCCAAACTTGTATATATACTCAACACTAATTTATTTAATTTGCTGCATTAACCTAAATGTTAAAACATTGTACCCAATAGTCACGTTTTTCTTTTCAATTATGCTTATGTTTTAGATTTATTTATATTAACACGTGTAGATATAGTTTATTACTTTGAATTACTGCACAATAATCTCATAATCTATTAATAAAACATACTCATTAATTTCTCTACCAAGGAACCATGGGTTTATGCTCACTTTTTGCCATTACCCACAGAGCTGACATGGATTACATGGGTCAGTTTTGCCTCCGCACAGAAGTGAAATTAGTGGCAAAAGAGATTTATAATTTCAGCTTTTCTAGGTACTGACAATTGTTTTCCAAAATAGTTATAAAAACTTCTGCCCCCTTCAGCAAAGTACAAGTTCCTACTTCTGTGCATTCTTGTTAATTTCTTAATGATTAAGTTCAACTTTATTGAATGTGGGTCTAGGAACACAATCTCTACAATATTCCTTTTTAGTTTTTTTTTTTTTTTTTTTTGTGGTTGCTGTTTCCACAAAGACTTGCTTTGAGCCTAGAGCAGTGGTTCTCAACCTTCCTAATGCCGCGACCCGTTAATACCGTTCTGCATGTTGTGTTGACCCCCAACCATAAAATTATTTTCATTGCTACTTCATAACTGCAGTTTTGCTACTGTTACGAATCGTAATGTAAATATCTGATATGCAAGAGACCCCCAAAGGGTCACGACCCACAGGTTGAGAACCACTGGCTATAAGGTATTCCGTTTTTCTGTAATTATTTCCTACTTAAAGAGACTAAAACTTCCCCAATTTCAGAGCCGTATGTGAGGTAGCTCACACCTAATCCCTGCTACTGAAGTGGCTAAACTAGGAGTTTGAGACCAGCCTGGGCAGCATAGTGAGTTTCTAAAGAAAATGAAAAAAATAGCTAATTGAGATGGTACGCTCCTCTAGTCCCAGTGACGTTGGAGGCTGAGCATCACTTGAGCCCAGGCATTCAAGGCTGCCTGAAGCTGTGATTGTACCACTGTACTCCAACCTGGGCACGAGAATGAGAACCTTGTCTCTAAAAAAAAAAAGCAATAATAATTTAAAATAGCTACTTTATAATCCTTTTAAAGGTATTGTTCTGTTATCTCAAGTTTTGTCAATTTTCTTGTCTAAATCTTATTCAGGATGGATTTTTTTCCTTTTTTTTTTTTTTTTTTTTTCAGTTTTTGGCCGGAGCTGGGTTCAAACTTGCCACCTCTGGCATATGGGGCCAGTGCCCTACTCCTTTGAGCCACAGGTGCTGCCCAGGATGGATTTTTTTTTCACGCAGTGTTTTATCATATTTTTAAAATATTAGGCACATTATGTTGTTATTATGGGAATTTCATGCTTCTTCACTTTCCAAGCGTCTCCCCAGAGATCTTTGGGTTTGATTCTGACACTAAAGATATATCAATGGCCAGAAACAAATTCCCATGTTTTTTCTCAGCATTTTTTTTTTTTTTTTCTCTTGGAGACAGAGCCTCAAGCTGCCACCCTGGGTAGAGAGAGTGCTGTGGCATCACAGCTCACAGTAACTTCCAACTCCTGGGCTCAAGTGATTCTCCTGCCTCAGCCTCCCTAGTAGTTGGGACTACAGGCACCCACCACAATGCCCGGCTATTTTTTGGTTGTAGTTGTCATTGTTGTTTGGCAGGCCCCGGCTGGATTCAAACCAGCCAGCTCAGGGTGTATGTGGTTGGTGCCACAGGCACCAAGCCTTAGCATGTATTTTTTTAAATGCACAAATGATGTAAAATTAAACTCCAAATTATTCAAGACACAGACCTTGAAATTTGGATTCTCAGAGATGTTTTGTGCCATTCAGAGTAAAGGTAAAACCTAGCTTAAGCACGTCTTTTGCAGCCTCCCTGAATTTAAGGCGGTTAGAAGTCCTGCTGAGCGGCATTCCTTTACATAACTACATCACATTCAGCCTGCGCAGTGTCTCAGCTGGCGTGACCTCTGCCTTGCCCCTCAGGTGCCTCTCTGTTTTTGGTGCACACATACTTGGTAGGTTCGGATATTTTTGTTATTTATTTTATTACGAATATGAAGGTGTTCAAAACTAATATAATCAACCATCTTCAAAACTGGAGATCTGAGGCCATTCAAATGAAATAAGAAAATAGGTAAAGGGCTTCAATGGCAATTCACCAGTGAATACTGCACGTGGCTAATAATAATGCAAAGCATTCAATTTCATTATTAGCCAAACAAAGATAATTTAAAATGCTAGTTGTTCATCGTCAAAAATAGAAAAGACCAGAAAGAATGGTAAAGTATAAGAATCTCAGGCTTCTTCAGATGATACACAATTTCTGAGAAACGTGGCTATCAATATAAGATGCTTATGATATGAATATGCTTATAAATAACTATATCATGTCTAGGAGTTTTTTCCTAAGGAAATAATTAGAAATAATTAGATTTATCTATCTAATTATTTCAGATAGCATTAAAAATCCTTAAATAACCAGCTGGAAAGAATTGACCAAATAACCATATTAAGAAATTGGTCACATAAACATATTATGAAACATCCAAAATAATGGATAAATGAGCAGCCATTAAAAATAAAATTACAGAAAAAGAAGTATTAATATGGGAAAATACTGATAGTAGAATGTTAAATGAGACAACCACACACACAAAAAAGCAGGCACCAAGCATGATATACTCAGATATATGAGAAACATTTTTATAGACATAATTTTTTGTGGAAAAAACTAGAAATTTATACACAATATACCAAAAATGTGAATTCTGTAAATTGGTTAAGCTAGTTTTGCAATCAGAAAACAGAAATGGAAAATTCTCTTTTTAAAGCATATATTCAGTTGTTTCAGTCAACTACTGTGAAGCTATACAAACTTCCTACCAGTCTCTGGTATTCGGTACATTATTTCATTAACCCTCTCCTTACCACGGAGCCTGTGAGTTATGAAAAGCAGCCGCTGCTTTATTCATGTTTATGATCTTAAGCCAAGTACATAATAAATGCTCAGTGAACGCATGTGTGACTTAGTGAATATATAAATGAAGTTAATGAGTAAACAACGTTACACAATGATGTTTTGTCAACTTTCTAAAGAATAGTGGTAATTTAAAAGGCAAAATGAAATGAATATTAAAATTCACTACCCCAGTAGCACTCTAAAATGTAAATAAAAATTTCAGATATTACTCTTTTTAAGGGAATATTTTGAGATGCAATGGTTAACTGTAGACATCAGATTTACATTTGTACAGGTAATTAATAAAAATAGAATATGATTAAATATTTTGACTAGGTTTAAGAAGAATTTTAATTTATCAGTAATATCCTCGTAAGTCATCCCCTTATAATCCATTGCAACCGAAGAATTTAGCTGGGTCCCTTCCACTAATGGCTCTTGCGTTTACACTTCTCGAACAACTCATAGGAAAGGAAAGAGTGGGAACATTTTCAAAACAATTCAATACTGTACTTCCTTTCCTAGCCTTAGTAAGCATCATCGTAAGTGGGTATTAAAAGGGGCTCGAAATGATCACTATTAAATTGCTGACTCCATATATAATTATAATCATAAAACAACCCGGAAATAAAATTTAAGACAAGATAGGAGAATCATTAGGAAGCAAATTGCTAACTCTGTGGGTAAATATGAAAGGTTTGGATACATATAAAGCAAATGCCTGCTGTCTGCTATTTCAGAATGTCATTCTACTCTAGAAGCCAGGCATTTATGTACGCTTAGGACAGTATTAATTTCATATTTTAAAATCTTAATCAATATTCAACAATATAAATTATGTAATTATAAAGAATAATTTTTGGGATATAAAAGCTATGAGTGACCTTGAAGAAAACACAAAATATTACTAAAGTTTTATGTTAAGTTATCCCAAAGCTTTTTTAAGCATTATAGAGAACAAATCCATAACTCAGCCCAAAGTGTTACAATGATATTAGAAGGATAATTATACCATCAGAATCTGATGTGAAGTTAGGTTGTTTGAATGGTGTGTATTTTTAATCAGTCTAAAATATCTGATTTGGGGATTTAATGCCAGTGACTGCTGTTAATTTCTTCATTACAAAAATCATATTTCCATATGAGTTTTTCTTGTCTTCATAAAATCTTATCCCAGGACAGCTAAAATCCTTCTGACAGCACAAACAGTCGATCCTGGGCTCATAACACTGAGATAAAACACTCTTTATAGCAGCATTCATTAAAGTATGAGACGGTATAGAAAAAGCGGCAACAGGGAGCTTTCCCCTAAAAGCTTTTAATACAACTCTTTCCAAGACCCATTAAAACAGCCCAACACTAAAGGCTCTGGCCACCCCATCTACTGATCCCCATCACTATGGAGCCCCCTACTCAGCCCAACCAAAGTCTGAAGTAATTTATCTCTGATGAATAGTCCGCAGAAAAGTAACTGGTATGAAAGCTGCAATCAGAATCCAAATTCTAAGTGAGGCCATTTGTGGAGTAGTGTCTGTGAGTTCCTGAAAAGTCCCTACAAATGCAAATAGTCTGGAAAACTCTTTGATGTTCATTTGAGTCACCCAAACATCCCCAACTACCGGTAATGCATGCCATGTAGCTTCACCAGGTTAAGTGTTTTAAGCTTCATTTTTATTTCATCCTTACAATAGCATGAGAGACCATTTACCTCCATCTTGCCCATGGCAGAAATGAGGCTCAAAAAGTTTAAGTAACTTTCCAGAATCTCAAAGCCAAAGGTGGCAAAAGCTCTGTTGGAAACTGTCACGGTACATCTTTTTATTCACCTGATTTGTAGTTCATTTTGTGTTGTGGGAGCATATAGCAGGACCTGAAGTAAACATCACTCAGCTGCGGTACACAAATGGACATGCTCCCTGTCCCTGTGGTGCTGCCAGCTCTGCGGGACCAAAACTTCACATGAAGAAATGAAAAATGAATAGTGAAGCGTAATAATAACAAAGCACACCAAGAATATTCTCACAACAGCGTTAACTCTGCAAATCCCTTTGTTTCACATTTATTTGGCACATTCAGTTTATACTTTTAGCAAGGCACACTCATAATACAAAAGATGTTTGCTGTTTTCCTTTTAATCAGCTGGATTAGAGTCACAGTGGTCTTCATTTGGATGAGCAGAGTTGTTGTGAACCGATTAGTCTTTACCCACAGGATGACCCTATACTCTTGACCATATGGTGTTGGTCATGAATCTGGCCTTAGTGTCCTTTCTATTATAGTTTGGCAGTTTGTGTTTTCAACAGTGTTACAGTAGAGGCAATAAATTTGTATGTTTACTCTACTTGTATAATATTTAGAGCTGCTTTAAATGTCTTTCGAAGAAGATAGGAGTGAGCTAAAACTAATGCTTGTGTCCTACAGTCTTCTAAGAGCTTGCCATGTGCAACTCCGTTGAATCTTCTTCAGAACATCTCACAGAGTTCACAATAGCTGTACCCACTTGAAGATAAGTGTCATGAAGATATCACACACAGTGTACCAGTTTAGACTCCCTAAACTCTTAAGTACCCCCCACTTTATTCATTCATTCTACAAATACTGATTAACCTCCTTCTTGGTGCCAGACCCCGTGGTAGGTGCTAGGATACAACTGAAGAAAAAATAGATTTCTTTGGTCTCTGTCTTCATAGAATTTGCAGTTTGGTAGAAAAAACAGACAAAAACAACTAAACAAAAAAAAAAAAAAAAAAAAAAAAGGAAAGAAAGAAAGAAAAGAAAAAGAAAGAAAGAGAAAAGAAATGTAAACTGTTCTAAGTGAAATGGAATTTGAGTAAAACCAAGCCCAATAGCTTCCTTGAGGGACATTTTGTTCCAACACTTCAATATGCCACCAGTGACACTGTAAGTGGAGCTTCTGAGCAAATCACAACCTTAGTGAACTGTGACCACCTCACCAAATAACAATGATTGCCATGATGACAATCCGTGTTAACTGTCAGTAAATCAGTATTTATCTTAATTTTTAGATTAAAAACGAGAGTAGAAATCTTTTTTTTTTCCCCATCGGATAGTTTAATACAACCCGTGAGTATGCACAACCAGCTTTGGAAACCCCAATGTGTTTATTCCTTAGGCTGCAGGAGTCATTGCTCTGCCCTTGAGTACTCAGCATGTTATGTGGATGGAGCCCAGGAGGTCATCACTGTTTGTAGACTGACTACCTATGTGAAGAAAGAAGTCAATTGGGCTCAGTGCCTGTAGATCAGTGGTTATGGCGCCAGCCACATACACCAAGGCTGGCAGGTTCAAGCCTGGCTGGGGACTGCTAAACAAAGACAACTGCAAGCAAAACAATAACTATGCATCCTGGCGGGCGCCATTAGTCCCAGCTACTCAGGAGGCTGAGCCAAGAGAATCACTTAAGCGCAAGAGTTGGAGGTTGCTATGAGCTGTGACACCACAGCACTCTACCAAGGGTGCCGTTGTCAGACTCTATCTTCAAAAAAAAGAAAAAGAAAAAAAAGAAAGAAAGAAAAAAAAAAGTCAATCAGTTACTGAGCACATGCAAAATGCCCAGGACTCCCGACATGTCGGCAGTGGTATGACTTCTCCTTACTGAGGATTCTACGATGACACAGTACCAACACTTTCATGACATTTCTAAGCATAACAACATTGCACTATTACTTGGGCTGTGGGGAATTAAGGCCTCATAATTGACATTTCTCCTTAGTAATCATTGTGTGAATGTTTGTTTTTAATAACTCTTTGTTTTTAATAACTTAATAAACTTGTATAAAAATACAAGATTTCCCACAATGCTCTTTCAGAACAGTGAGTCCCAGGGAAGTGGCTTTCAAAGTGTGGGTCAGGGATGAAGTTCACATTCACCAGCTCTACACACAATTTCACCATTTTATGCATACTGCAAATACTCCTGAGACTCCGGACTAATGGACTAATTGTTGCGTGTCCCTGAACAGGGCACAGGTACCTTTGCATAATAATCCTTTTATGGGATCCACTAACATAAGCAGAGAGAAGGTACTCAATGTTATTTTCATCTCCAAAAGAAAAACCCAGAGTCACTTTTTTAAGGGCATTAAACTGAGTAAGTACATAAGTGCTAAAAGTAGGATAAAAACATATAAAAACACATTTATGTAGCAAAAAGATGAGTGAATTGTACTGCGATACAGTAGATAAAAACCCTTTACTTTTTTGCTCTGGAAAACAATTGCTACCTTAAGAAACAAACTCAAGTACGTGCACTGTAAGTAATCTTAAAATATAAATAAGAAGGAAAGCAGGACTGCAGTCTGCCAACCTGGGAGGCTGGAAAGGAAGATAAACGGAACTGAGGAATTAGCCCTGTGTCAGCTGCCAAAGTGGGCAATCAGGGTTTACCCACTGCAGGCAAGTCTGTGGACCCTGGGTGGCCTTTTACCAGAACCCTTTCCCTGCAGTGATTGTGATGGAGGAGGTATGAGAGAGGGAAAGGAGCAAGGAATGTACAGTGAGCTGCTGCTTGTTCATGTTGACCCAGAGGAGTCATGACTCAGATTTACTTAAAAATAGATGTAGATTTAACATTGTTGTCTTTGTACATAAATTTGAATATATGGCATAGTTTGATGTTCTGAGTATTCCATAAAGTTAAAATAATACTCTGATGCCATTGTGTATTAATAGAGAAAGCTGAAATCCATTTCCCTGCTCAAAACTCTCCTCTGCTAAGGAAGCAAGATACTCAACTTATGAAAAACTTCCATTTGTGTAGATTGCCTATTTCTTGAACTGGGGTAAGTAATTAAGGCTGCAGGTGGTCAGGATGAACTAAATACAGACTGCGTAATAGAGTCAGAAAGATATTCTTTTTTTTTTTTTTTTATTCAGACAGAAAAAATGTAGATGTCATATGTTCTTCATCTGATCTAATTGTTCTTACAAATCAACTACTGGGGAATACATGGGGAGGAGGATCAAAACTGTAGTCTTATTTGGTAAATTCTGACATCATAATTAAAGTATTTCTTTTAGGTTATACTTGGCATTTTTAGCTTAAATTGTAGAGTCTTCCAGTTTTCCAGGGGCCTCCTTTGTTCTTTTGGAATATAGGTGAGGTGTACAGCAGTGGTGAGATGGGAGGTAGAGCTTAGTGACCTCACTCATCTCAGTCCAAGACAAGCCACTACAGATTCTCCATGAACCACTTGCCTGCGGAGATGGACCCATGCCAGGACTTGTGCTAACTTCTGATGCTGTCATCTGCTGAGGTTCTATCTGTGATCTGTATTTTTCCCTCAGATGGCTAGCTCAGTTATACTCCCTCTTGATTTGGCACCTTGGTTCTGGAAGGCTCTGTGGACTCCTTGTAGCAATTGTCCCAACCTCCAGCCATCTTCTTACTAGAAATTCTCTCCGCAGATCCTCTGTAGCTACCCTACCTATGGCTTGTCTTGATACACCTCAATGGAAAGACCAGTGGCCCTTCAACATTTCCCAATGAACATTCTGAATTTTTCATTTTGTACAAGAACTAGAACTAAACCTGACTCTTCCACTGCCTTACCATGTTGCCTGTAAATTTTACTTTGATTTAATTATACCCAAGATAATAATTAAATTCCCTGGATCTAATTATTTGGCCATCTGTTCCTACAGCAAAAATCCCAGAATGGGCTGCATGGGCTCCTGGTGTCTCGCTTCCTCCTGATTCTCATAGACACAGGCAAGTGGCATGAAGATCATTCCTTCCTTACTGACACATTTCAGTGGCAAGTGAGTCTAGGTATTTTTCTTGCTTTATTATTTCAAATGAATATGAAGGAACCAATTTTTAGGTTACATTTTTCTCACTTCCAAAGTAAAGTACAAGTCATAGGAGAGCCCCTCACCCAGGGGGCATGGTGAACACCCTCACACCATGCTCCTTAGGTGACATGCCACCATACATCCTCCTTCCTGTCACCAACTGCCCTCCTCTTTCCCCTTCCCTCTCCCTCTTCACCCTTCCCCCCTGCTAGATCATACTTGTGTTTTATCATTCATATGAGTAAGTGTTTATATATTGGTTTCATATTAGTATTGAGTAAATTGGATACTTTTTTTTCCCATTCTTAAGATTCTTCACTAAGAAGAATGTGTTCCAACTCCAGGGAAACATAAAAGATCTAACATCTCCATCTTTTTATGGCTGAATAGTATTCCATGGTATGCATATACAAAAATTTGTTAATCCCTTAATGGATTGAAAGGCGTTTAGGTTGCTTCCACAACTTGGCAATTGTAAATTGAGCTTCAGTAATCATTCTGGTGCAAATGTTTTAGTGGAAAAATAATTTTTGTTTTTCTGGGTAGATACCTAGTAATGGAATTGCGGGATCAAGTGGAAGGTCAACTTTTAGTTCTTCGAGAATTCTTCATTCTTATTTCCATAAAGGTTATCTTAGTTTACAATCCCACCAGCCATGTTCAAGTGTTCCTTTCTCTTCACATTCACACCAGCATCTTCAGTTTTGGGACTTTGTGATGTGGGCTAATCTTACTGGAGTTAGGTGATATCTCAAAGTAGTTTTTATTTGCATTTCTCTGATGATTAAAGGCCATGAGCATTTTTCATGTGTTTGTTGTTGGCCATTTATCTATCATCTACAGAGAAGTTTTTTTCAAGTCTCTTGCCCACATAGTAATGAGGTAGTTTGGTCTTTTCTTATTGATTATTTTGAGTTCTCTGTAGATTCTAGTTATTAGTCCTTTGTCAGATTCATAACAGGCAAAAATTTTCTCCCTTTCTGAAGGCTGTCTGTTTGCTTTGGTTATAAGTACCCTTAGTTACATGGAAGCTTTTCAGTTTGATCAAATCCCAGGTATTTATTTTTGGTGTTGCTACAATTGCCAAGGGAGTCTTCCTTGTAAAATCTTTCTCTAGGCTAACATTTTCAAGCGTTCTCTCCACATTCTTTTCTAGAATTTTTATTGTTTCATGTCTTAAATTTAAATCTTTTGTCCAGTAAGATTCAGTTTTTGTCAATGGTGAGAGGTGCAGGTCCAGTTTCAGTCTTCTACATGTGGATAACAAGTTCTCCCTGCACCATTTGTTACATAAGGATTCTTTTCTTCAGTGCATTTTTTTTTTTTTTTTTTGTAGAGACAGAGTCCCACTTTACTGCCCTCGGTAGAGTGCCATGATGTCACAGGACTTACAGCAACCTCCAGCTCCTGGGCTTCTGCGATTCTCTTGCCTCAGCCTCCTGAGCAGCTGGGACTATAGGCACCCGCCACAACGCCCGGTTATTTTTTGGTTGCAGTTTGGCCGGGGCTGGGTTTGAACCCACCACCCTCAGTATATGGGGCCAGCGCCCTACTCACAGATCCACAGGTGCCACCCTTCATTGCATGTTTTGTTCGGCTTGTCAAAAATCAAATGATGATATGTGGCTGGGTTCATCTCTAGATTCTCTATTTTATTCCATAGATCTATGTCTCCATTTTTGCACCAGTAACATGCTGTTTTGATCAGTATAGATTTGTAGTATGACCTGAAATCTAGTAACATGATGCCTCCAGATTTGTTTATATTTCTTAGAATTTCATTAGCTATTTGGCAGTTTTTCTGATTCCATATAAAACAAAGTACTATTTTTTTAAGTTCTTTAAAGTATGACATTGGTGCTTTGATGGAGGTTGCATTAAATCTGTAGATTGCTTTTGATGACATGGACATTTTAATAATGTTGATTCTTCCCAACCATGAGCATGGTATGTTCTTCCATTTGTTAACATCTTCTGCTATTTTCTTTTCTCATAGTTTCATTGTTCTTTTTACAGAGATCTTTCATGTCCTTTGTTAGATGTATTCCCATGTATTTCATCTTCTTTGGTGCTACTGTAAAAGGAATAGAGAGGCTTTGATTTTATTCTCAGCTTGACTGTTGTTGGAATATCTGAAGGCTATTGATTTGCAGAGCATGTGAGTATATTTAATTGGCAGAAGATTATTCCCATCCAGAATTTTTGCTACAATAAAATCTGGGAATGCTGTATTTTAACATTCCGGCTTCTGCAATAAAGGAAGACATATTAGGTGAGTGAAAGCACTAAGTTCATGTTAGGAAAAATTCCATAATTCCCACTCTTGTAACTTTACATGGAATTATTTTTGCCTACCTAAGAAGTCTGCTAATTCTGAAAATTTTTTCTGGGCATCCTAATGGAAGTTTAAATCTCATCACCCATATCTCCACAAGAAATTTTCATTTTTATAGGAGTCAAGAACATTAACAGATATTATTACTTCCCTAGGAGAGTGTGTCAAAATGCCAACAAGTCTTCTCTGTTAAGGTGTTTTCATGTTTATACTAAGGAATAAAAAATAGTCCTTGGAAAATTCCAAGTCCTTTTCTTTTAGAAGTCTCTAGTGTTCCATTTTAAAAGCCTAACAAGAAAGCCAGGACCTGGAATTTTGCCCAGAATTGGGGTAATGTGATGAGCCCCAGGAGGATTTTGAATCTTCTGCCATTTCAACTCCCCAGAAATGGAAATGGATAGAATGGCTCAATATGTTTTTTCTGTAATGTAGCTATGGGAAGCAGGCCGATCTTCCCTTTTACAAATAATACTCACCTGCGAGCCAGCATCACATGGATTCAGAGTTTTCTACTTCCAGAGAGAGGATTCGGTACAATGTGTTAATAATTTTATTAGAAGTCTTAACATAATACAGAGGTTAAGGGCACAAGCTTAGGAGCTAGACTGCCTGAGTGTGAATTCTGGCAGCTCAATTTATTAGGTGTGTAATCTGGAGTTAATATCTTAACCTTTCTGCGTTGCAGTTTCCTCATTGTGGATAATGAAAGGAAATGATAACAACTAACACAAAAACTGTTCTGAGAGTTAAATTAGTCAGTACATGTGAAATTCATAAAAGAGCACTTAATTCTATGACTCCAAGTTTATCAAATTATTTCTACCACTTTTATTAATAGAACTTCTGAAAGTATCTCTTGGTATCCTAAAGTTTTCAGCATAGTGTTATAAAAGTTCAAGGGGTATTGTAATCTGATCCTGAAAAACAAAATGCTTTCATTTGTAGCTGAGTACACATCACTACTACTTGCAATTTTTTCTCTCCAACCAACATTGATTGAGCAAGCTGTATCAAGCCTTATGTCAAGAGCTTTTCCATATGTTACCTCCTTTTATCTTTACAATTAACCCTCTAAGATCCTATTTATATCCATTTTACAGATGATACAGCTGCATGCACACACACACACACACACACACACACACACACGTACGCACACTGGTTGTTCACATTTTCCTATTCACAAGGCCTAATAAAATCACTGGCTCAGATTCCAATTTAAATCTGTCAGAGTCCAAGGCTAATTCATCTTCTGTGGTTCTTCATGACCTGTCTAAATAACAGTAAATTGGTGGAAATCCAAGAGGGCAGCTGAGTTACAGCTTCCCTGCAACAGGGCATAGTGAGTCTGGGGAGATAAGACTTTAGGCATCTCTGGCTGGTGGGATCTGGCTATTATCATTCTTTTGAGGATACAGGGAGTCAGCAAAGGACTTCTGGACCCCAAGAGAAGGACAAAAACAGTGGAAAACTAGCAAGTGGTTGTGTGTGTTCGATTGAACTAATCCCACTGGCAGCCATAAGTACAAGCAGCAGTGAGACTGCAAACTGGAAAGGCCTTACCTGTGAACTATTTTGGTGTTTTTGGACTTGGCACTCAGTTGAACTGCCTTGGTAGCAGGAGTGTGGAGAACTTTGGGCATTGTTTAGGGCCCCAGACTGAGCCACTGAGCCGGACGGAGGTAATAGTGTTCGGCTGTGGGCTGCAGGGAGCCATTGCGAGAGAACTGCCCTGGTAAGCTCTGCCCTCAGGGTCGCAGAGCAAAGATTGGGTGGGAGCTAGTAACATAGTGACTGAGCAGACTAAAGGCGGGACTGAGCTGCCTTACAGCCTTAACCTGAAGGGCAGAGTGAGACAGATTTTGGCACACTGGAGCCTCAGGCTGTTGCCCTGGGTACAGTGCCTTGACATTACAGCTCGTAGCAACCTCAAACTCCTGGGCTTGGTGCTGACTGGACCTCCATAAGAGCTGCACCACGACTCCTGACCCGCAACCCACGCCCACTGGGCCTCCACATGCCCTGGCCAGGAACTGCAGGAGCCACACAACCCTGCATCCTCCCTCCTGTACCCTCCCTCCCTCCACACTGGCCCGCTGATCTGGCCAAGGACTTTGGTAGCCGCATGCCCTCCAGAGCCCTCCCAAGCTCTGCATGGAGCCCTTCTCCTGGCCAGAGACTGCTGGAGCCTTGGGCTCTCTGTGCCAAAGTCACTGGGCACCAGGCACTCCCAGAACAGTGTGCACCACCTCTCGCCCTGTTGCTAGATCTGGGTGTGTCTCACTCCGGAGCTGCTTCCATAACCAGAACTCTCTGGCTGCGGAAGACCCAGAGGAACTACACAGGGTCACTCCCTATGAAGATTCAGCAGAAATAGAGTGATCCTGCTGGGGTCTAATCTTGGAGAGACAACTCCCCAACTCTGAGGATGGTCAGAGGCAACGGTGAAAAACATTCATGAAGTGAAATCAACAGAACAACTCTGGCAATATGAATAATCAGAGTAGATCAACTCGCCCAAGGATCAATGGGGCAGATAAAGCAGAAGATCCCATGCACATAGCTAAGATGTCAGAAATCAAATTCAGAATCTGAATAGCAAATAAGATCGAATTATAATTCTAAGCAGTAACCCAAAAGATATCTCAAGAATTCAACAAATTCAAAAACCAAATGACCAAAGATTTTGACACATTGAGACAAGAAGTTGCTTCCCTCAAAGATCTGAGAAACACATTAGAATCCCTCAGTAACAGAATGGAGAAAGCAGAAGAAAAAATTTCTGACATTGAAGACAAAGCTTTCGAATGCTCCCAAACACTCAAAGAGGAAGAGAAATGGAGGGCAAAAACAGATTACTCTCTCAGAGAGCTCTGGGATAATTCAAAGAAAACCAATATTCATCTTATAGGGATCCCCAAAAGCAATGAAGTGGCTTCACAAGGCACAGAGTCTCTTCTCCATGAGATTATGAAGGCATGCCAGACATGCCAAGAGATTCTGAAATTCAGATAGCAGACAGTTTCAGAACTCCAGCACAACTCAATCCAAATAAGACATCCCCCAGACACATCATAATCAATTTCACTAAAGTTAATATGAAGGAGAAAATTCTGAAAGCAGCCAGGCAAAAGAAAACCATCACCTACAAGGGCAAGAATATTAGAATAACTGCAGATCTTTCTGCTGAAAACTTTCAAGGTAGAAGAGGATGGTCATCGACTTTTAATCTCCTAAAACAAAATAATATTCACCCCAGGATCCTGTACCCAGCTAAACTGAGTTTCATTTATTAGGGAGAAATTAAATACTTCCATGACATTCACATATTGAAGAAATTTGCCATAACTAAACCAGCTCTCCAGGATATTCTGAGACCTATCCTCCATAAAGACCAGCGTAATCTTCCACCACAAAAGAAAATCCACCCAGAAAATTTTGATCAAATTCCAACTTCCATTGTCGCAAAAGGATTAAAAATGTCCACCGGACTCTCGAAAGGCTTATCAATATTCTCAATTAATGTGAATGGTTTACCTTGTCCTCTAAAGAGGCACAGGTTGGCTGACTGGATACAAAAACTCAAGCCAGATAACTGCTGCATCCAAGAATTGCATCTTACATTAAAAGACAAATATAGACTCAAGGTGAAGGGATGGTCATCTATACTTGAGGCAAATGGAAAGCAGAAAAAAGCAGGCAGTGCAATCCTATTCTCAGACACAATAGGCTTTAAACCAATTGAAATAAGGAAAGATAAGGATGGACACTTCATATTTGTTAAAGGTAATACTCAATATGATGAGATTTCAATTATTAATATTTATGCACCCAACCAGAACGGACCTCAATTTATAAGAGAAATTCTAACAGACATGAGCAACTTGATTTCCTCCACTTTCATAGTAGTTGGAGATTTTAACACCCCTTTAGCAGTGCTGGATAGATCCTCCAAAAAGAAGCTAAGCAAAGAAATTTTAGATTTAAACCTAACCATTCAACATCTGGACTTAACAGACATCTACAGAACATTTCATCCCAACAAAACTGAATACACATTCTTCTCATCAGCCCATGGAACATCTCCAAAATCAACCACATCCTAGGCCACAAATCTAAACTCAGCAAATTTAAAAAAATAGAAATTATTCCTTGCATCTTCTAAGACCATTATGGAATAAAAGTTGAACTCAATAACAACAGGAATCTTCATACCCATACAAAAACATGGAAGTTAAACAACCTTATGCTGAAGGATAGATGGGTTATAGACAAGATTAAGAAGGAAATCACCAAATTTTTGGAACAACAATTAAGACATGAATTATCAGTACCTTTGGGATACTGCAAAGGCAGTCCTAACAGGGAAATTTATAGCACTGCAAGCCTTCCTCAAGAAAACAGAAAGAGAGGAAGTTAATAACTTAATGGGACATCTCAAGCAACTGGAGAAGGAAGAACACTCCAACCCCAAACCCAGCAGAAGAAAAGAAATAACCAAAATTAGAGCAGAA
>CAUYPK010017564.1:0-14301 GCA_963574355.1 Loris lydekkerianus
CTACGGTAACTAGGAAAATGCCTATGGAAGGCTATGTTGACTATTGGGATGAAAATGTGTCAAATGGTCTATGAAGCTAGTGTATGATGCCCCATGATCATATTAATGTATACAGCTATGATTTAATAATAATAATAATAAACAAATAAATAAATAAATAAAATAAAAATAAAAATAAAAAAAGAAGAAAAGAAGGAAAAGAAGCCTCACTAAGAAAATGCCAGGAAGGCTATGTTAACCAGTGTGATGAAAATGTGTCAAACCGTCTATAAAACCAGTGTATGGTGCCCCATGATCGCATTAATGTACATAGCTATGATTTAATAAAATAAAATAAAATAAAATAAAATGGCTTTAAAAACACTTTTATTTTATAAGTGCTAATAATGGGTCTTATATTAGCAATCCCAAGTCTTTTTTGAATGTTTCTTTGTTCATCTTTACATTATACATTTGTATTCATTCTTTTTTAAGACCTCTGATTTTGAATAGAAGGTAAGATAAGCTATAAAACTAATAAAATATATTCTTAGCTGGAGGAACACAAGTTATTTCAAGGAGAAACCCACACAGGTAGCATGTTAAAATGAGCCATAAAATAAGTATAAAAAGGGAGATAAAACAGGAGATAAAAAAACAACCCCATGTTCACTACCACTCGTAATGAATAAACCAATAAATTTAAAATAAGCCAAGAAAAGAAAAGCAAAAAAATAAGCCAGGTTGCTGAAATAAGTGGATTGAGGGGTTAAGTACAGAAACTACTACTAACTTAGATACTCAAGACCTTCAGTTTCACAGATCCCTATTGGAATATAAGCTTCATGCAAATTCCTTGAATGTATCTTTCTTAAACAGTCTGTGAAGTTACTACTCTGATAGAGGAAGGGGAATGGTATCTAACTTACATATACAGGATAAATACAATATTTTTCCTACAAATTATATTTGGATCGAGAGCACCTTATTAAAGTAACATCTCTTGAGATAAATATCAGAAAGCAGATTTTTATTTCTGCAATAATTTTACATTGACTGAAAACCACAGAGATTGAATCATAATCATTAAGCGGCCCTGGCTAGAGCTGCTGGATTCGTTATCTAAACACACAGGTCTAGACCGGCAGAGCCCAAACGCCTTTCTGCCCATAGCTGTTTATAGGCCCTGTTACGAAGGTAAATATTCTGCATTAATCACAATAAAATGTCCTTGCAAACAATATTGTAAACAAGGATAAAATGGATAGACTTATAAGTGTATATTCTCTTGTATAGTGTTTCACATTTATGACTTGCAAATCATTTAGAGGAAATCTATAATTCCAGATGGCTGCTTAATGTTATCGTGAAATTTATTTCAAAATATTCAAACATTTACCACTGATAAACTATGTTGGCAAAGATATATGTGATTGATTAAAATTGATGTTCATAGCAGGTGGCCAAATTACACAAATCTGCTTTGCTGTGAAGCTGTATTAAAAACACCACTTGTAAAACTAATCTGCCATTTTAAGGAAACAGTTCAAGCCAATCCCAGTAACTGGTAACTGTTAGTTAAAAAAAAAAAAAAAAAAAAAATTGACCACTTAGCTGACTGTGCCCTACCAATACATTAATATCCATCTGGGATGTAATCCATTAAAATAATGCAAAGATGCCCAGTGGAATGATAACCAGACTCTTTGATTTGTTCCTCAAAAAAATAGGCTGAAAACATTCCGAACACTTTCTTTTCCTCACCTATTTTGTTTCTTATTTTATAATATGTTGGAAACTTGTGAGCAAAATGTCATGCTGACCACTAGCAACATCCAAGCCTTCTGTATAGGCTCTGTTGCATATGTAGGCAAGACTGGTGATTATTTCCCCCAATGCCATCTGTCTACTCCAATTTTCAGAACCCAACAAACACTATTTATAGAGATTGTATTTAGAGGATAAGTAAATTATGCAGACTGTAAGTGTCAGAAAATAATTGACTTGCATTGTCCATCTCATGCTTAGTAGCAATGTTGATGGTGACAGTGGAGTGATGGGACCAGAGATCAAGAGATGTCATCTACATTCGCCGGATAACCTGCTGACATCAGCCTTGCACATGAGCATGGCCAAGTGAACCATTTTGTTAGAACTAATTACTAAAAATATAAAAATAAAACTAATTGAACAATATAAAATAGTTTACATTTAAAAAGTCATACATTTGAGACTTTAAGGAAAGACAAAATATTTGGATTCCTATCAGGAAGTGCAATAAACTAATATTTTTTAAAGTTTGCAAAATCTCATCACATGGAATTTTCAAAAACCTAGTTAAGTAAGTATGTGTGTAGCACTCATATATATATGTATATTGTTGTATAGCATTTTGGCAAATACATGTATACATACATATGTATAATTATATATAACAGCATTTGGTAAAATCTAGCATTTGATAAAGTTAATAATCTTGCTGTTATAATTTTAAAGTCTTTACTGTCACCCAAATATAAAGTGGTATTAGGCTTTGGGAAAGATGAATCGGTTATAGTTGATAGGATACTGAACCACTGAATTTACACACAAATATGAAATGTTTTGAAGTTTCCTTCTCATTTCTTTGACTAACTCATTCCACTGCCTGTGTACAATTTGGTTGGAATTTTCTCTTTAAAGCTGAAAAGTTGTTTCAGTTTTAATCTATAAGAACTTGCAGCTTTGCTCTGTCTATCCAAGGAATTCTAGCCTTTCTGGTCACAAAGAGAAAAATAACATATCCCCTTGTTACTTACAAGACTAGGACGCTAATCCTTAATTAGATATTCATGGCTTTTTGTTATTCCCTTCTTCATTCCAGATTTATGGAGGGCAACTCTGTGTATTGCAATGCCAGACAGTCCATAATATGTCTAATCTTATGACTCCTACTTTATTTTACAAGTTGTGCATAAACACATACACACTTGCCTATAAACAGTAGATGGATCTTTCTATTCCTCCCTTCAATGCTTTCTGTTTATTCTCGTTACTGAGGTTTTCTACATACTATTTCAGGCAAGGGTGACACTTTGTCAAAACACAAACTTAGAATCTCTATCTTCAAGGACACGGTAAGCCTCTCAGAGCAGAGGCCATCTTTATTAAACTCTTAAAATCACCCCATCAACTGCTCTCAATAATTGCTCATTACAAGAAGAAAGATAGGTAGCCTGAAGGATTGTAAGAAGCTAATGTAATAGAGTGTACATGTGTATTTAAATGAATTCTGCATAAGAAACCATGGCACTACTATAAAAAATATTTTGACAGTTTTATTCTGCATAATATTCCTTTTAAATCCAATTAAAATGGCTGTTCTGGAAATTGCTGAATTCATAGATTCTCATCATCAATGTTACTGAGATTGTTGTTCAGTAGAAAAAACACAATATCATTTAAGGCTAATTGTTTTTTAAAATTTGATTTGACTTTTAATTGACAAATAATTGCATATATTTATGGGGTACAATGTTATGTTTCTATCCATGTATGTATACATTGCACACTGATCAAATCTGGCTAATTATCATATTTCTTACCTCAAATATTTATCATTTCTTTGTGGTGAGAACTTTGAAAACTCTTTTTTAGCTATTTTGAAATACACAATATGTTTTTATTAACTATACTCACCTTGCTGTGCAATAGAACAGGAGAACTTATTCCTCTTTAACTGAAATTTTGTGCTCATTAACCAACATCTCCCTTTCCCATCCACCACCACCAGCCCCAGTCTCTGGCAACCTCTATTCTACTCCCCTCGGTAAGTTTGACTATTTTACATTTCACATATAAGGGAGATCAATCATTTGGTATCTGTCTCTCTGAAGGCACTTTTTTTTTTTTTTTTTTTTTTTGGCCGAGGCTGGTATATGGGTACCAGTGCCCTACTCCTTGAGCTACAGGTGCCGCCCTGAAGGCACATTCTTTTAATTGTGAATTTGCTTAATGCTGCATTTGTATAAATTGAGGATTCCTACTTTTGAATCAAATTATTTCTCTATGCTTCTAAAAGTCAAATCTCTTCCAATATTCCAGCACGATGAGAAACATCTTTCTGTTTGAGAAGGGCATTATTAGTCAGCTCTGTTAACCATTCAGAATTCTCTGTGGTAAACAGTCCAGGTATTACTATTTCAGCCAGTTGCAAAATGTCATATGCCAAACCCCAGAACAGCCAACAGAGCATTGGAATGATCATTATTCTTCCAAAGCAAGCTGCCTACTCCCTCCACTTGACCCAGCCATGCAGGGCACATATACCCAGTGTTCCTAGACTATCTTTTACCCTGTTTACTTGTATTCAGTGATGGTTCCTCAGAAGGAAAGTGAAGCAACCAAAAGGTATTGGCCCTCTTTAGGGTAGAAATCAGAAAGACTAAGCAAGGTCTAAGAATGAAGCAGGAGACTTAAAATGGAATGTTTTCAATGACACTTGGATTTCTTTCTCTTTTCTTTTATTTAAAGAGTAAACAGTGGTAGTGATGGAGCAGGATGAGAGGGAGAAAGAAAACACAGGGCTGCCTTCCCCTCAGCCCTTCCTCCTGGTGGCTATCACAGATGCCTACTTAACCTAGATACCCCAAAGATGTAAAAGTACTCTGGAGGAAATGTGGCATACATATGGGGGAGTTCCTATTTGGTTTGGAGGAAAGTAAGTATTGTTATAAGAGATATTCCTATAGTTTTAAGTAACAAGAAATTAATGGAATTTTCCCCACATTTCAGTGACATGCTACCTTTCAAAATCTCTGCCAGTTAATAATCTGCAGTGTTAGAAGTCAGGTTGATGGTTACCTTGGTGGGGAAATGGGTGGACAGTAATTGAGTAAAGGATTTGGGGGAGCCAGTCATCTTGTGTTTCTTAATTTGGGTATTTGTTACACTGGTATACTCCATTTGTGAGAATTTATCAAGTTGTCTGGTCATGATCTAGGGCAATTATCAATGTGAAGTTATATACTTTTACAGTTTTCTAAAAATAATAAAATAAAATTTGCTGCCAAGTTAAAAACCCAACACTTTCCCTACTGTCAAATGACTTAGAGCATTCTCAACATGATATTTCATCTGCCAATACATAAATGGCCTTCATGCAGAGTATAGAGAAGGAAAAAATGCTGCAGCAACTTGTACAATTCATAAAGAAAATAAGATTTTTTTCCCTATCATAGTATTGTAAATGATGTACATCATCTAATATAATTAAAGTCTATGTAATAATTTTTCTTTAAGCCACCAGAACAGTATTCTAGTCTCCTAATGTCTCATCACAGCATTATTTGCCAGGGAAAGAACTCAACTTCAGCTATTGTTGAAGGCCTGAAAATTGGGCCTTTTTAGTGGAGTTTGCTTCCTTATTTTATTCACCTCTTTGATGGTTACCAAGAACAAGCATCTGTGACCTCTGTAGCACTAGTCTTTCTGGATAGAAAGAAGCAGGTTATAAGGCAAGAATTTTAATGTTAATATTCTATGTGGGCAGCTTGGAGAATAGAGGTGCTATACTATTTCTAGTCTCTTGCAGCCTCTTGGGCTCTACCGAAGAGTGTTTGTAGGAATTCCCCTTTTAAAATATCAGTTTTTTACTGCTATTCTATACAGAAGAAAGTACAATTTAAAATGAGCCCACCTTGATCCCTAACAAGAGAAGGGAGTATTTATTATCAGGCTGTCAACACAAAAGATGACCCCTGGCTGCCATTGATGAAGTATGCTTGACCAGGTGTCACTGATGCCTGCCTGCATGGCTCTCTCTCCTCGGGAACAAGTGGACCCTGTGGAGAATTCATGGCCCTCATAGCTGCTTTCAAGTTCCCCTGTGGGCGCAAAAGCAAAACAAACTACCTAGGACATTGTGATTGTGAGAGAAAAATGCAAATCATGGTGGCTTGTGAGAAACAGAGAGGAGTATGGAAATCTATAGGCTCAAGAAATTAAACTTCAGAAGGCCCTAGACGGTGGCTCAGATGAGATCCATAGGGACCTGGTGTCTCTCCTTCCCTCAGGTCTACTTTCCTCTGCATGGACTTCACTTAGTCAAGCTTCTCCCAGGGAGTAGCAAGATGGCGACCAGCAGTTCCGGGCCATGTCCTCTTCCTTTCAGCACCTACAGTAGAAAGAGCTCCTCTTTTTCAAAAGTTTAACCCTAGGATTGCCTCTAAAAAGTGTGTGTGTGTGTGTGTGTGTGTGTGTGTGTGTGTGTTTAATCAATCGTACTCTGTGGGTATAATGATTCAGTAAATTCCTTGGCTAGGCCTGGATCACAGCTACATACAAATCAAGGTTGGTTATCTGTCCTTCCAAAGCACAAACCCTACAAATGGGGATAGGTTAGTCTTCCAAAGGAGGGGACAGGGGTGGGAGAGTGTCATGCCCAAGAAAGTTAGTGGGTTGTGGGTGGGCAAAAGGTAGTAGATATCTAGTAGCAAATAAATTCAGATAAAGATTTTAAAATAGAACATTAACTTCCTAAGGATAGCAGAAAAAACACAAATATTCCCATTTGTAAGGTAGGTAGTCACAACTATGTTCAAAGTCCCATGTCTGTCCAGATTAATGTTCCCAGTTCACCTAGTCCAGAATTTTTCTGTATGAAGACACTGGTCTGCCTCCCCAAGAAGCCTATCCTGAAGACAAAATCCCGACTTTCCTTCATTTCAAAGGAGTAATGGCATTGTCCTACTACCAGTGGCCCATTGTCCTACTCCCAGTGGCTGGAATGACATGGTGATGGCATGGGCTGTAGATGTCCTGTGCTATCATTGTATTAAGAAGAGACTTGGAAAAAAACATAAATTTTGATGGTATGTCTAAAAATAACCTACCAATTACATACTTTCCACAGGACTAATAGAGGCAAGATTATTTTATCTCCTTCACAAGAGATTTCTAATGACCAGAAGGGTGATATTTTTAGGGTAGTTTGAATGTTGTTGGGCCTGACTCTCTATAAGCTTTCCTGGCCTATCATTCAGGGACAACTACTCAATAACAGGGTAATCTACAAACCAATTGTTACGTGAGACAGTCAGGAATGGGTTAAATCAAAACTCAAAGACAAATTACAGGGTAAACTCCCGAGCTGCTCGAAAATGGAGTCTTTTATCCAATTTTACCTGTTGTTTTTGTTATTTTACTAGTTGTTATATGGTAGATTCTCTTTGGAAAAAAAAATAGCTTTCAGTATCAACTATTGTGAAAATAAAATGCTTCATAAAATCTATATGATAGTATCCTTATTTCTTTAGGGAGCTGAACATTCTAAGCTTTTAGACTTTTTGTGTGGTTTTCAAACATTAACTTTGCTCCTTGAAAGCTTTGTTTCATGAAGATCTAGACTTTCCTTTTTCTCTTGAGGTTTATAATTTTTATATCTATACTTTCTGCAAAACTTGTGGTGATTTCCACAGTTCCAGTTTTACTTACTAAATTTATAAGATAATTTTTAGCCTTATTCTTGAATACTTTTCTGTTTCTCAGAAAAGTTGCTGGATTTTCATTTTGCTTTTGGTTTGTTAGGGAACAAGCCTAAGTAAGTATTTATTTTCCTCCCTTTCATTCAAAAAAGACTTGGCATCATTTCCAGACCAGTAATATCATTCAGTTATTTCACTATTAGCTAATATTTTCATTTCCTACTTCATCTATTCGGGTCACCTTGTTTTATTTAAGTTAAATGGTCCACTAAATTTTATAATATAAAGGCCACTGTATCTATACATGGTCCCATAAAACTATATTATTCCTACCTTATCTAAGTAGCAGTATTGTGAATACTTAGAACATAGATGCTGTGACTAACTTGTTCACTGTGGTATTATAAACATTCAACACAGTCCCCACTACATAGTAGTATATACTCAATAAATACCATATGCCTTAAAGAAATTAATAAATGAATTAGCCAATTAACAAATTATTCCAGTCCTTAGCCTACACAAATGACTGTAGAATGATGTGTTTTATCTATGGAACCCATATTCAATTACTGGTGTAGAATAAAAATATTGTGAGTGGGATATGGGAATGGCAGTGAGGTGTCCTATGAATATTTTGAAAAGTAAATAATGCCATCTGATAAAAAGAGTAGGCTAACATGTAGCTGATTCAAGCAAAGCAAAGCAAATTACCAGAAAAAGAATATAACTCTAAAGTTGGCCAATTTTCACATTCCCCTTATTGAAGGTATTAACTTATCAAAAAAAAAAAAAATATATATACCAGAAATGACAATGATTGGAAATGTAATCCTAGAAAAAGAAGTGTCTGGAGACAAATATTGAGAGTATTCATTTAGTTACTACATAGGAGGGAGATGAAAGCTCAAGATGCAACCTAATTCTAGCAATATGTCTATTCCTATTGTGCAGATGGGCATATTAAGCTGTCCTATTCAGATGCCTCTAAATCTAAATATCAAGTTACATAACTAATTCTCCCATCCAGTCCACTAAGTTTCTGAGTCTCTGGGTCCCATAATAGGAAATAGACAGAGGGTTAAGGTGAAGAGTTAAGACTGACATAGGGATTAAGATGCAGTTTTGAAAAACAAAATGAAACATTTGAAAGGCTATATCCAAGGAAAGCCTTGAAAAGAATGCCCCATCAGATATCTTTATCAATATAAAGAGATTAAACAAAAAGGGAAATTAGGAAAGAGGCATAGGATGGAAAGGGTAGAATCAGATGAGAGGAAATAAATTCAGGGAAGAATTCAGAGAAAGAGTTGAAAGCAAAGTGTCTGGAGAAACACCCTTCGCTAGAGAGTGCAGCCACTTTTCAAACAAGGTCTGCAGCCGCAGGGGGGAAGGAAAGAACATGAGAGGGAAGCTCTTCCAAGCTTTCCAGAGACTTCAGTAATAGTTAACTCTGATCAGACGTGTTCTTGAAGAATCTACTTTTTTTTATTTCAATAGAAGTAGGGAATACAAGTGGTTCTTTGACACATGGATAAATTGACTAGTGGTGAAGTCAGGGCTTTAGAGTATCAGTCATCGGAATACTATACATTGTACTCAGTAGGTAATTTTTGAACCCTTTACCCTCTGTCAACCTCCCCCATTTGAATCTCCAAAGTCCACTTTACCACTCTGTACCACTATGTATACATACCCTTCAGCTCCCACTTATGAGTGAGTTCATGCACTATTTGCTTTTCTGTTCCTGAGATGCTTCACATAGGACAATGGCTTCCAGTTCCATCCACGTTGCTGCAAAGGACATTTTTTCAGAATCTACTTTTATACTTTTATTTTCTATGTGTTTGGTCAATGTGAGTTCGCTGCTTGAGACTGAGCTGCTCTTGTTATATCATGAGTCAGACACCCATACCTGAAGGCTGCAAGTGAGACCTGAACAGTGATAAGTGAACGCACCAAGGGAATTCGGTTCTCTGCACAGCCTACAAGGCATCCTTCTCCATGCACAAACCTCTATGTCATCTTGAACTGGTCAAATTTTTACTATTAAAATATGGAGTCTAATTTTTGCAGCTGCTTAAGAAGCTTATATGGTTAACATCTCAAATGTTTATTAAATATTGACTACGGAATTAACTTACTGAAATTTTTTGTGCAACATTATCTGCTTCTTTCTTCTCCCACCTTAAAATTATAAAAGTATTATCTGTAGCAAATATAACACATCTTGAGGTATTGACAGCTACACATCTTACAGCTCTGCTCCTGTTTTTATGGTAGTTTTTCCTTCCATTGACATTTTTGCTCAATGCTGGTAGCACATGTCACCAAGCTTCCACATAGAAGGCACTGAAAAAAAGTGGGGCTTAATTTCCCCATTCCACCTCCATCTTATAGTCTAACACTGAGTGCCGACAGTACAGACACAGTGAAAGAGCTAAGCTTCACTCATAGAAAGGGAAGGATGTGTCAGAAGGGGAGCAGATTCAATTGCTAAACTTCTAGGCTTTCTCATTCTGAAATTCTTGACCTGGGAATAACCCAATATGAAGTAAAGAGAGGCTCAGGAGTATTTTCTGCCAGTGTATGGGATATTTCTTAAACTGTGGTTTGGAGATCCAGCCTTGATTGCATAGTTGATAAATGAATTAGGCTGCAAGTAGAAATTTTCCTCTATGGTTACTCTCATGTTGGAAAATAAAGCTAAAATACACGGCATTGTGATTTCAAGGACTAGCTATGTTTTGGCTCTCTATTAAGATGGTTTAAAAATTACTTTGGTAAATAGAACACAAGAGCATGTTCTGATTTCTTGGAAATATAAAGTAGATAAAATACTTAGAGAATAGCCACCATTTACATTCTTTTAACTGAATAATGAGGACATAAGCCGATAAGAGTCACACACCCCTTATACACACAACCCCCTCTCATCTTCCTTCACGTTCTCCTTCCATGTAACAGGATTACAGAAGGTGAATCCATCATCATGACAAGCCTTAGTAATGGAGATTATTCTTAGAGAGAGCTCCTTTTAAAAATTCTCATCATCGCCTGCCACAACTCATTTCTGACACCACTTGTCAGGGCCCAGGACTGGCCAGGTCTCGGCCGGCTTAACTAGGTTCTGGATGCGGACTGCTAAGTTACCTTGCTCAGGTCTGTTAGGTGCCTGAGGGCTGTCTACTTTAGCTGGGAGAGAATGTGTCTTAGAAAGAGTAAAGCAGTCTTATTAGAAAGATAGATCTTAGTCTTTAGCAGAGCTTGTTAATCTTCTGCAGACAGGAGAGGAGACAGAGTCAGAGTAAGCAAGTCTGTGATAGAATGTGCATGCTCCCCACTGCCTTCTCCAGCCTAATATAAGGCTGATCTCGTGCCTCTCAACACCACAGGTGTAGAGACTGCCAATTCACCACTGCTCTCATCTCGCGGGCTCTCATGCTTGTTAGGAGAGCTAAATCCCTCTCCATGCCCTTTCCACCAAGGTGTTCCATTATTGAGCTATACAGGTATTTCTTAGAACTCTCACTCCTCCGAGCCATAGGCTATATGGGCTGCTACACTCGCCCTTAAAGATTTTGGTAAAAATGGGTGAAATGTTTGGACCAACTGAATCAGAAACTTTCATAGTGGCCCAGAAATATACATTTTAATCAGCTCTCTCTGTAATCCCATACTTACTCAAGTTTGCTAACTTCTCTTCTGAGAAATCCCCAAGTGCTTTGGGGCATGTGTTAGATATAGTAGCTTGTGTAACAGGACATCCAAAAGACTCTAGATCAGGTGTCCTCAAACTTTTTAAACAGGGGGCCAGTTCACTGTCCCTCAGACCGTTGGAGGGCCGGACTATAGTTAAAAAAAAAAAAAAACAACTATGAACAAATTCCTATGCACATTGCACATATCTTATTTTGAATAAAAAAACAAAACGGGATCAAACACAATATTTAAAATAAAGAACAACTAAAGTTAAATCAACAAACTTACCAGTATTTCAATGGGAACTATGGGCCTGCTTTTGGCTAATGAGATGATCAGTGTCTGGTTCCATATTTGTCACTGCTAGTCATAACAAGTGATGCAAGTGTGCATCAATCCTGAGACTGAGAGGAGGAGTGGAGAGACAGAGAGGAGGGGGGTCGGAGAGCGCCGCACACATTCCACACATGCGCACTGTAGCAGGACAGGCAGCGGTGGCAAAAACACCCAGAGAGCTGGATCAATGTCCTCAGCGGGCCGCTTGTGGCCCACGGGCCGTAGTTTGAGGACCCCTGCTCTAGATGTTTATCTATCCCATCCCAGTCTGCCTTATACATCAACTGCTTTAAAACAGGTCTCAAAAAAGCTCACTCTCATTGTCATCTACTTTACCATTGAGTAATTTCCCAGTCCTCCAAGCTTCCATTGTCTGATAGCTATTTCCTTGGCAGTCGCGAGCGTCCTCATTTCTAATAACTTCATCAGCCTGACAGTTAAGCCAGTAATTATAGATCTTTCAGGAAGAAGGCACAACTATTACAAGGAGCTTATCATTTGATCACGTCTTTTTTAGGAATTTAATGACATCGCCTCAAAGAGACTTTCCTGATGACCCAAGCTAAAATAAATTACTGCATACCTGATATTTCCTAATATAGTATTTGGTTTGCTTCCATTATTGCTCTTTTCAAAATTTATAATTATAATTAGTTATGTTTTTTCCTGGTTTCCCCACTTGTGCATAAATCCCATGAGCATAGAAGCCATATGCGTTTGTTCACAATTTTAGCTCTAGTACAAAACCATAGGAATTATGTCTATGGCAGTAATTTAATATATATTTATTGATTTTATGAATTTGTTCTTGGTTATCAAATAAAATGTATATAATAATGACCTATGGGGTAAAGCCAAACCTGAATTACAAGAAAAATGTATACTTGAAAATATATTCAATAACCAATTTGCACTTTAAAATGGGTTTGTTTGTTTGTTGCTATGAAGTATATTAACTGTTCAACTAAAAAAAGATCTAAACCCTGATAACGTAATAGGACAAACACAGGTAATAGTATATCCATTCTCTTCCAAGATATTTAAAAACCTAGCCTTCCTCTTCTCTAGTCAGAAAAAGTGGTGAACTCTAATATTGAACCATGGTCCAGAAGAAGCCTTAACTCTACAGCAATACCAAGCAATCCGTCAAGAGGCCGTTTTTCAAAACCAGAAGGGTATTCTGGAAGAGGGCAAGAATGGGAAAATACACAATAAATAGGCACTAGTTTCTGCTTTCAATAATTTGTATAAGCATGCTTAATTTGGTTGCAGCTTGCTATTGGGTTAGGGGAAATTTAATTAAGTTTTTGCAAATTACTTCATAGTCCAAAAACTCATTCTGCAAGAAAAAGTCATTTAGGGCCCGTCGCGTGTGTTCAGTGGTTAGGGAGGGCGCTGGCCACATGCACAAGGGCTGGTGGGTTCGAACCCAGCCTAGGCCTGCTAAACAACAATGACAACAACTAGAACAGCAACAAAAATACCCAGGGGTTGCAGCGGGTACCTGTAGTCCCAGCTACTTGGGAGGCTGAGGCAAGAGAATTGCTTAAGCCCAAGAGTTTGAGGTTGCTGTGCACTATGACACTACAGCACTCTACTGAGGGCAACATACTGAGACTCTGTCTCAAAAAAACAAAACAAACAAACAAAAAAAAAAACTAAATAAATAAGAAGAAAAAAAAATGTCATTCTGTCAATCATATTCCAGTAACGCACTCAGCCCAAGTCAGCCCAACCCAGGCAGGTCTACGGAGAAAACCACGAAAGCATTATTTCCTGCTCTTGAAGCATCTGTAAGAACTTTTTGATGGAGAGAAAAGAAACAAGACCAATATAAAATATTTAGTAATTAAACGTCTTGCTTTAGAATCTTAAATGTACCAAACAAAACATGGTAAAAGTAACAAAACAGTGTTTCAAACAATCAATTTATGAAAGATAAATAGAAATTCCTGTTTGCACAAATGATACATAAGAAAAAAGGCATAAAGCTGTCACAGGCAACTGATCTTTCCTCCAAAAGTACATCTTTTTTTATTCTCTTGCTCTTATTAGAAAGAAGCTCCAGACACAGCATTGTGTTCATGGAGATGAACATTGTTTAAAGGTTCTTAGAACAATATGGGCTTTTCACGTAAACATTTTTCCATAACATGATAAAGTTTTCTTATGTCCATAATTTAGCTACATTTCCAAAAATACTATGTGAAGGAGAAATACAATGTTTGTTTGTTTTTCTTTTTTGTTTGTTTGCTTTAGACAGAGCCTCAAGCTGTTACCCTAGGTAGAGTGCCATGCATCACAGCTCACAGCAACCTCCAACTCCTGGGCTCAAGCGATTCTCCTGCCTCTGCCTCCAGCTACTTTTTGGTTGCAGCCGTCATTGTTGTTTGGCAGGCTGGGCTGGACTCAAACCCACCAGCTCCAGTGTATGTGACTGGAGCCTTAGCTGCATGAGCCATAGGCGCCAAGCCGAGAAATACAATCTTGAAACTCTAGCAAATTACTTGTCATTGATTTAATATAGAAAAAAATTTTCAATTTCAGTTTTAACTCAGTGCAATCATGCATTCACAAATTTATGAAATAGAAGATAATAATATAAAGCAGTGGTTCTCAACCTATGGGTCATGATCCCTTTGGGGGTTGAATGACCCTTTCACAGTGTTCGCCTAAATACATCCTGCATATCAGATATTTACATTACAATTCATAACAGTAGCAAAATTACAGTTATGAAGTAGCAACGAAAATAATTTTATGGTTGGGGGTCACCACAACATGAGGAACTATATTAAAGGATCACGGCATTAGGAAGGTT
>CAUYPK010017565.1:0-53389 GCA_963574355.1 Loris lydekkerianus
AGGTTAAATGCTTTTCAATATTTATTGCTAAAGAAAAACTGTAAACTAGCAACAACAACTTTAAAACTTTAAATAAAGTGCAGAAAACCGTAGCTTAACAGGTAATCAAGCTAAATCACAAAGGTTAAAATCCTTCAAAAATGGATTAATTTAATGTGCCATTAAATATTGTGGGTTAAATAGTTCAGTGGAATACAGTTCAGTTCAGCCGCCTACCTCTTCAGCTCAGCCGCGACTTGTGGACTGAGCTGAAGCACCGCCCCCTCAAGCAGACGCAGAAGACGACAGGAGACTACGTGCATTTGATTAGGTGCGCGTGCACCGAATCAAATAACCTGTATGACCCGAGTATAAGCCGAGTTCGGGTTTTTCAGCACAAATTTTTGGCACAAAAACTCGGCTTATACTCGAGTATATACGGTATATGGCACAAACACTGAGAAATGTCATCCCTGGATGAGTAGCTATTCCCAAGAGACAACTCTGCTGTGGAAATGAGATACAAATATTGGTGAATAGTTAGCTATCTTTCTAAAATGATAACTTTCTTTCAAAAATGTCCTATGATCCCAAGTTGAGATAAATTGCTTCCTCCTCACTAACCCCAAAGTCCTTTGTTTATGCCTCTTTCATAATAAGCATTGTATTCCTGCTGCTTATATTTGCATTGGAGTCTAGCACAAGAAGCAGAGCTGTGATCAAGCGAACATGGGCTTTGAATGAGGCAGACTGGGTTTGAATTCTGGCTCCTTGGTTTGATGAGGGCCCTTGGATGAGTTATTTAACCTTGCAACAGCTCTGAACTGCTGCTCTTCTTGTAGCTCTATAATGGAGGTAACAGTAATACACAGCTCCTAGGATTATTGTAAAAATTAAATACAACCAGACATTTAAAATACTTAATAAAAGACCTGGCACATAGCAAGGAGTTATTAGACAGTGACCAGCTGTTAGCACCATCTCCCAGGGCATTATAAATTTATTGAAAGTAGAAGAATTTTGTAGATTTCCATCACTCCATACAGTGCTTGACACATAAACAAAGGGTCTAATCATGTTGAAGTGATTTATAGGAGTTGGTCTGGTTTTTGCATTAGAAGTGTAAATGGGATCAAAACAAATTCATTTTCTCTAAACAGAACTAGTAGCCATTTGTTTTAATTGGTCTCTCACTTATCTATAAAGCTGAAAAGTACAGGGAGAAATGGTCTGACTCAAGCCTCTGTCATGATGGAACTTGATGTCTAACCCACGGGTCTCCTGGAAATGAAATTCTCTAGGATTTTCAGGTTGCTAATTCCATCTAATTCCTTGTCATTCAATGAAATTCTTTCTTAGTTAAAGGCCACTTTTTTTCCTATATTTCTTAAGACCATTTCCTTTAACTAAAAGCAGAAATTAAATTAGGCTTTGGTTTCTTCTGTTTAGATAAAATCCCTTTAATTTTTCTTTATGTAATATTTAATTTAAATATTTTTTTTTGCAGTTTTTTTTTTTGGTCAGGGCTGGGTTTGAACCCATCACCTCCCCTATATGGGGCCAGCAACCTACTCCTTGAGCCACAGGCACTGCCCTAAATATTTTTCTTACTAGAACTCACTCTTTCTTTCAGAAATGATATCCCAGACTAAATATATACTTTCATAAATATCTGACTGATACTCTCTAAAGAGAGAAAACCATCTCCTATTTACAGCCATCATAGTTTCTTAGGTGAAGAAAAATTCACTCTAGTTAGGATATTAGGGTTGTTTTTAACTCGGAGGCCAAGGTATGGAGTAGCTAACTGTAAGTCCCTAGGCTGTAAGTTGTCAGAGAAGACACTATTCCTTTTTCTTACTGGACTGGTGTAACCACGCACTAACTTGGCACATAGTAGATGGTGTGTCAATCCATATTGGTGGAATAAAAAAATAAGTATTTAATTCATAATGAATCAATGAACCAGATTGGTTGATGGGAGGAGGTGATCATTGGTCTCTATAGAAGAGGAATCTCATACTTCTTTCTGCCTCCCCCCTCCAATCTTTATAAGTTGAGATTTTCCCCCTTCCCTGTTGCTGGAACAAGTAGAATCATCACTTACATTTAAAAGCTTCTGTAGGTGACTTCATGTACTTTTTGGCAATTCTACAAATAATTTCTGAGCACTCCAATACCCTTTGTCTCCTAGGTATTTGGGGACAGAGTGAAGCATGAGTAGCCTGTACTTCCAGAACCTCCTCCTCCCTTCCCCTTCCCTTTCCCCTTCCCCCACTCACGCAATCTCTGTTTATTCGTCATCAACAAGGAATCTAACAGGCACTTAGGATCATGGGGATGGCAACAGTTCATGAAACACCCCAGAGAATGACAAGTTTATTAAACTAATACCCCAACCGTACTTCCAGATTGATATGGTCTGGGGAGAAAGCTTTCATAGTAGCCACTTACAGGGATTTCTAGTTCATGGAATGTTTGCATAGACATTATCTCATTTGATTTTCAAACTAACCTATTGGGTGATTGAAGCTCAGAGGATTAGTCAACTTGTCTGGGATCACATGGTCAGAAAATCATAAAGGCTGCTCCGGTAATCTGTGTTTCTGATTCCAAATTAGACTTGGTATAGAATCTGCCTTTGCTATTTAGAATGACCATATTTCTGCTAGGAGCTAATTTAGTATTCTACCGACTCATATTTTCTGCACAAACTGACCCAAAGGAGTTGAATTCCTACAAGCATTTATCCATTCACTCCCATTTTCAATAACCATTTATTAGGCACCTTTTAAATTCTAGGCCCTATTCTAAGTAGCAGGACACAGCACTAAATAGCATTGTCATGATCCTCGTCCTCTCAAGGCAATCCTGTGGGAGGTAAGGAGTGGGATGCAGGAAATTTAAAATTCAGATTCTGCCCATATATTGCAGAAGTGGCAGCACCAGTTTTACTTAAGCCCACTACAAAGACAAAAGGGATGGGCTTTGCCTTGCCATCTTGGGCCCAGGGCCTAGAAATTGTAGCACTGTCATTTCAACTGCTAAATAGTTTGCTTTTAAGTATTTTTGTAATGGGACTTTGTGCGTGTGTGTGGTTTACCATGTTAAGCTGATATATCTTTAAAAAACTCATGCAGAATTCAGATTCTGATATAGTATAAGAGTTAGAATACAAAATGTTCTAGAAGCGTGTGGCAATAGCTAGCATGTATTCAGTACTTACCACATGCGGAGTTTCCTTCAAGGTGCTTTGTATGCATTCACTTAAACTTTGGGACAACCATATGAGATGCATGTAGAAGCTATTACTACCCACGTTTTGTTGACAGGAATTCAAAGCGTAGAAAGGCTAGGAAATTTCCCCAAGGAATTCCGGCTTCAGAGTGTATATCTTAACTACTGTATTGTAGGAAAGATGACTAAGTTTAACTTGAACATTTGGGGAATCTCTCAGAATGTTTCATAGGAATTATGTCTCAGTTTTCTTATCTACAAAATGAGGGCAAATGGGAGTTTCTAACCCAAAGGGTTGCTCTAGAGTAAATGACATAGGAAAGGCTGTTTGGAAAGTATCCTGCCATGTAATATGAGAAATAGAGATATATGTGGCTGGACACTTTCCAAAGAGCCCTCATAATATATATATATAATAGTACACCTGGTCATTATAAGCAGCCAATAAATTTAACCATTATGAGTATCCTTATCAGCATGATTATTCATAAGCTGAGACAAAGAAGTTGATAATGAGTTAGTCAAGCAAAATGAAGAAAGCTAGCATATATCTAAAAGGTAGCATGATATTGGTAAAGGTCAGATGTGAAGCAAATCATGATAAGATCAAGTTCAGATTATTTAGAATATAGATTGTAACACTCTTGTATTTTGGCATCTTTTATCCGTGGGCACGTAAATGCTGTCCCCCCCCCCCACTGGGTGGTATGCCATCTGATGACAAAAACCAATTAAAGTTTCAGTATAGATTGCCACTGAGTTTTTAACCTATGAGGGTGATGATGGTAATGCTGATGATTAACAGATTTTGTAGTTGATGTGGCATCTCTACAAACATTTCCTCATCTACATCTCTGTCAGCACCCATAAAGGTCATTGTTACTAATGGATTTGTTGAATATAGCTGCATAAAGTAATTTGACTACATATCCACACCAGCATCTTCAGCTTTGAGACTTTGTGATGTGGGCTAATCTCATTGGGTTAAGTGATATATCAGGGTGATTTTGATTTGCATTTCTCTGTTGATTAGGGACAATGATCATTTTTTTGAATGTTTGTTAGCCATTCATCTGTCTTCTTTTTTTTAAATTTTTTTTTAATTAAATCATTGTTGGGTACATTAATACAATCATGGGGCACCATACACTGGTTTTATAGACAGTTTGACACATTTTCATCACACTGGTTAACATAGCCCTCCTGGCATTTTCTTAGTTATTGTGTTAAGACCTTTACATTCTACATTTACTAAGTTTCACATATACCCTTGTGCCCACTGATCCACAAATGGATTAATAAATTGTGGTATATGTACACCATGGAATATTATGCAGCCTTAAAGAAAGATGGAGACTTTACATCTGTCTTCTTCAGAGAAGGTTCTGTTCATGTCTCTTGCCCAGTGGTATATGGAATTGTTTTCTCTCTCTCTCTCTCTCTGTCTCTTTTTTTTTTTTTTTTTGGTTAATTGGAGTTCTCTGTAGATTCTAGTTATTAACCCTTTGTTAGATTCATGCAATATCTTTTCCCATTCTGAAGGTTGTCTCTTTGCTTTATTTGTTATGTCTTTAGATGTGCAGAAGTTTTTCAGCTTAATTAAGTCCCATTTGTTTATTTTTATTATGGTTGCAATTGTCATTGAAATCTTCTTCATACAATCTTTTCCCAGACTGACCTATACAAGAGTTTTTCCCATACTTTTACACTGTTAGTGGGGCTCCAAACTAATACAATGTCTTTGGAAAGAAGTACGGATAAACCTCAAAGAACTCAAATTAGACTTCCCATTTCATTCTGTAATCACATTACTAGACATATACCCAGAAGAAAGAAAATCATTTTATCAGAAGGACTAGATTGTTTATTGCAGCTCATTTATAATTGCCAAAATGTGGAAACAACCTAAGTGCTCATTTACCCAGGAATGAATTAACCAGCTGTGGTCTATGTATACCATGTAATATTTTTTAGCCATAAAAGAGGTGATTTTACATCTTTTATATTAACCTGGATGGAGTTGAAACACATTTTTTTTTAGTAAAGTATCACAAGAATGGAAAAGTAAGTATCCAATGTATTTAATATTAACATGAGGCCAGTAGATGATCTAAGACACACCCACATAAAAGTTAAATCAATTCAAGGTGGGGTTGGGGGACTGAGGGAAGTAGAGAAAGGACAGGGAAGAAGATGGGTGTGCTCTCACTTAATGGGCACAATGTTAGGGTGTATGGCGTACGTCTTGGGGTGGAACACAACTAAAGGAGGGATTCTAGCTAGCAAATGCAAACATTGTAAACTATTTCTTTGTACCCTCGTATTAACCTGAAATAAAAAAATAATAATTTGACTACACCTGAACTTTTCTTATATGCAGTGCTACTGCATTCTGACCGTGACAAGGATGCTTCCAATTTGACTTTGAACCTAAACTATGATGGTGACGCTCTTGACTCTTTGCAGTTATTGATTGTTAGAGACCTGTTTAAAAGCTATCACAGACATACTCTGGTTTCTCTTCAGATCGTATAAATCTTTCGCCTTTTTAAAAGCTATCACAGATTTCCAGGATAAAATGGCCAATTGACCACATGTGTTTATTTCCATTTTCTCTACAAACATCATTAAATGGCAGGACATTCATAAAGCCACTAGAGAAAGAGATTGTGAAGGGGATGACTGCAGATGAGTCATGTCAAAAAAACTGGAAAGCAGTTAAGTAAGTGGGATAGCTAACTACAGTTAGGAGACTGTGTTTAACAGAAAATGTTGACAGCTAAGTACTTTGAGAGTGGAGTGGAAAGCCAAAACTAAACAATATTCTGCTTATTTCATATTCCCCTGAGAGTCAGGGTTTGAAGGTAATATTTACCTGTGAAGGTAAGAATAGAGGTGTGAGTTCAATGCTGTCTTGGTTAGGTGACTTTAAATGAAATGATGAGACCTGTTACGGTTCAGATATGGTTTGTCCCTCCAAAACTCATGTTGAAATTTGATCCCAAACATGGTGGTGTTGGAAGGTGGGGCCTAATGGGAAGTGTTTGGGGCATGAAGGTCCCGCCCTCCTGGCTGGCTTGTTATTCTTCTCGGGTAGTAAGTTCTCTCTCTGGTGAGACTGGACTAGTTCTTGTGGGAACAGAGCTGGAGGCATCAGACTACCTGATCTCAAAATTTACTGCAAAGCTATAATGACCAAATTAGCATGGTACCCACACCTTTCCAGTGGACTAATCTTCAACAAAGAAGTCAAGAATATCCTATGAGGAAAGGCCAGTTTCCTCAATAAATGGTGCTGGGTGCCAAAATAATGTATACACATCTTAAGAAAGGAAAAATCTGTCTCTAAATTTTAATACTCAGAATATACCGACAACATTTGGTATGTTATGTATTGTATATTGTATCTCTTGCAATGGAGAAGTCAAACATGAATTGAGTATTACAATTTTAATAGCATTTTCCTTTCTTATAATGTGTTTACACTTTTGACCCCCTCTATATATGCAGAAGAGTGAAACTAAACCTCTTATTTCTTATCATACAAAAAAACAAAATTGTAAGATATATAAAAATATAAACCTGAAACTATAAAACTACTAAAAGAACACATTGGAGGAAGACTCCAGGATGTTGGCCTGGGAAAAGACTTCTTGAGAAAGACCTAAACCACATAGGCAACTCAAGCAAAAAAGGATAAATGGGAGCACATCAAGCTAAAAAGCTTCTGCACAGTAAAGGAAGCAAGCAATCAAACAAAGAGACAACACAGAGAAGGGGAGAAAATAATTTCAAACTACCTATCTGATAAGGGATTAATAATTAGAATATAAGGAACTCAAGCAACTCAATAGCAAAAACCAAATAATCCAATTATAAAATGGGCCAAAGACCAGACAATTCTCAAAATAAGACGTACAAGTGGCCAACAATTATATGGAAAAAGCTCCATATCATTCATCGTTGAAAAAAATGGAAATCAAAACTACAATGAGATATCATCTTGCCCCAGTTAAAATGGCATTAAAAGATGTTGGCAAGGACGTGGAGAAGAGGAATCCTTTACATTGTTGTTGGGAACGTAAATTATTATAGCCACTATGCGGAACAGTAGGGAGGTTCCTCAGAAAACTAAAAATAGAGCTATCTTATGATTCCACAATTCCATTACTGGATACAAATCCACAAGAAAGAATATTAATGTACCAAAAGATACCTTCACTTCCTTCCATGTTTATTGTAGTGCTATGTGCCCATCAGTGGATGACGCATAAGGAATGTATGGCATGTATATATATACAATAGAATATTATTCAAGCATAAAAATACGAAATCCTGTCATTTGCAGCATGAAACTGGAAGGGCATTATGTTAAGTGAAATCAGCTGAACACAGTAAGAAAACTATTCCATGTTTTCACTTATATATGGGAACTAAAAACGTCAACCTTATAAAGATAGAAAATAGATTGATGGTTACCAGAGGCTGGAAAGTGTAGGAGGGAGGGGAGCTATGAAGAGAAGTTGAGTAACAGGTGCAAATATACACTTTGATAGTAGAAATAAGATCAATTTTTTACAGATAAGTAGGGGAACTACAGTTTGCAATAATCTGTTGTGTTTTTCAAAATAAGTGGAAGAGAAGACTTCAAATCATTCTAGCATAAAGAGGAGACAAATATTTAAGGTGATGGATATCCAAAATATACTGATTTTATTTGATCTTTACAAATTCAATGAACATATTAAATTATCACATGTGTCTCCAAAACTAAGCATAACTCTTATGCACAATAAAAAAGTTAAAAAATTAAAAATTTTAAAAAGAAATAGATCAGAGATTTTAATTAATTTGGTCCTTTCAACATCAACCCTGGAATTTCCATGACCATGGAAGAATGTCTTCAAAATTCTGATGGAAAATGATTCTCAACCTAGAAATCTATACTCACCAAAGCTATCAATTATCAAGATTATCTATACTCACCAAAGCTATCAATTATCAAATTACCTATTTGAGGATGCTTCAACAAAGGTGGGGGAAGTAAGAAGAGCTAGGGCAGGTAAAGGTGGTCAAAACTAAGAGAAGTAAAGTGGCATCTTATAAGGACAGTGAAGGGAATCTTAGAATAACTGCATTGTAGCATCCTGGTGAATCATCACTTAGGCTGGAGCAGGAGGAGGGAGGCTCCAAGTCAACCAATATAAACCCATTATGTGTATGAAAGTCTGCTACCAGCATTGCTAAAGAGCCAAGAAGCTGATGACTGAAACAAGCAGTAATTTGCTGAAAAATTGGAGGTGGGCCCAAATGTGCTAATGGATAATTTGTATTTCCTTTAAAGGAAAAAAGTAAAAACCATAATATTCATGCCTAGAAACTCTTTTTCTCAGATAGGAGTTGGTAGTTTGTTTTTTTCCTACTAAGAGAACATAGGGAGGGTTAACCAGATGTTTAGAAAAGCCTCGTTTTTTAAAAAAAATATCTCTACTATTGAATGATTTTAAGTGAATGCTACAGTACTTCCAATATGCTACCACCATCATAATCTTCCAGAAAGATTAAAAAGACTGTAGTAATAACTGTCTTATAGTCAAAACCCACTTGTAATCAAGTGCCACAACAAATGGCACAGATGCAGCTCCGAGCATTACGTCTCTGCAGTCGTTGGTGTTAATGTAATTGAAGGAGAATCTTGGTGCCTTTAGTCCATGAACAATTTACAGAACATTTAAAATTAGGACTTCCTTTATGGACAGGAGAGAGTTAGTTTATAGCATAGATTTAACCTGAGTAAAACCAGTACACCACATCACCCAGACTCTACATAAAAAGGAGAAAAGACAACAGATATAGATTTGAATTTTTACTTGTGGCTTTCAAACATGGAAGAAACTCAATTTATAACTCATAACACACATCTCAACTGTCTCTTCTCTTCCCCCTAAATGTAGCTCTGGAGGTTTTCAAATGCCATACCTCTAAAATCTTCCCCAGAACCCAGCTCAGGAGGCTTCTCTGTGTCAACTCCTGGTTACTCTTTTCCCTCAACTCTTTAAACTGTAGACCAGCTTAATTCTCTTGACTTAATTCCTTGCCTGGGTTTTCTATAACAAAGGGGAGCTCAGTAACTGTCTTTGCATGGAAGAATCATTTTTTTTCTTCTCTCCTTTAGAATTCCATATCTTTTAATTTATTTTCTTGTTAGAGCCTCATAAGAAGGTGGTGAAGACAGAACATACTTTAGAAAACGAGGGAATTTATCTGATCCCTAAAAGACAACATTATTTTTGGTAAAGAGAGAAGTATACATGTAATCTGAGAAAATTCATGCGCTAATAAATACTGTTGTTACAAAGGAACAAGTTTCCATTAGGAGTTCTACAAGTGCTGTAATTCTTGTATCAGCTCCAGCGTGCGGATACATCAGACCGTCCAGCTCTACCACTGTCAGCAACGGTACCTATTGTCCTAATTCCTGCAGCCTGAAACAATAGAAGAAAGCTCTTTACATCCAGAAAGTATACTGATTGAAATATCATCTTTGGGAAGTCTGTTTTAAAGACACTAATTGATATTGTTTGAAGAAGTGTAAGTGTCTGTCGTGAAAACCATTTTAACGGCCGAATTGTTTTCTTCTTTGCTTTGCTTAACTTGGCAGAGTGTTAACTTCCCCCTTAGAAAACCTCCTATTTTGATTTATGAATGTTTTCAAATTTTTAAGATTCTCCAAACCGTTGTTTCACCTGTAAGTAGAGAGATAGCTTGTTTGGCTAACTGCCTTGCATGACTCTGTGCCAGGCGATGAATAATGCCATGTTCAATATTCTACATTTGTGTTCCAAACTCTGAATTTCCAATGAGCTGCATGGAACTCTACTGATAAGTGACTGATTTTCCCTGCAAGGATTGTCTTATTTTAAACTTCAAATTTAGTTGAATTTACTTTATGCCTTACATACAGTAAGGCAATTTTGGATTTTAAAGTGAAGCTGAAGACTATTCATACTTTTCTAAACCTGGAAGTGGAAGAATCAAGCTAATGATGGAGGGCATCTTATCTAAGAGGACTGTATGTCTTAGCAGTACTCAGGGATGCTCTTTCTTTTGAAATGGTGCTAGACAATCTTTAATAGAAACTTCGGATGCAAAGTATTACTGAAGTTGCTGGTATTCACCCCCAAAGAATTTCTGTATGTTTAAAAATAGAAGCATACTAATGTACTGACAACTGTAGCTGAGAAAATAATAATGAATGAAATGAGTGAACAGATATTTCTTCGGCATCAAAGTAGGTTGATTTAAAATTCTGAAATTTGAATGAATTTAAAAGTGTTATTTAACCATTTTTGTCTTCCTCTGCACTTTTTTTTCTCGGCCATTTTATAAGCACCAGCTTTTCCAGCATAAAAGGAAAGAGAGATTGCCAAATTTTCCCCTCAGAGAATGTCCCTGAGTATTCCAAACCAATTTTGTAAACTCAGCATTATTATTTTTTCTCTTCCTTTTTAGTTTCCAGGGTGTATGTCAGCCAAGACTGTATCTAATTGGACCTGGGTTTCCATAGATTATCCATCTTACTTAGATAGCATAGGGGTTTGAGTACAAGTTCTCTCAGATAGATTATTCAACATTACCACTTGGCACGTTAGCTTCAAAAAACCACGAAGAGCTTAAAAACCAATAATCAAGACTCTGGATCTTTTAAAATTTATGTTTAAAATATATTTAATGACATTAGTCGAATACTACATATTTTGGCTTCTAGGTATACAAGATGAATTTTTTATTGGATTTGGGCTTTGTTAGCAGAGAAATTAGTATATTAATTTCTTTCCCAGAAAAGAAAGGTTTAGTCCCTTTATACCTAAAATTTGGGATTGAGCACATGGGATTATTTTGTTGTCTGTGGTCGTATCATACTGAGAGATGATATTCATATATGATAGGAGAGTTATAACAAAACTGGTTGGTAGATTCCAATAGCTACTTAACTAGGAGAAAAACACAACATGGAGCAGTCAAGTTACTGGTTAAATTATTGCCTTGTAGAGTTGGGTTGAAGAAGTGTGTTAGTGTCGGCATGCATTTTAGGTGAAGGCACCACTGGACTAATTTTTTTTCCCCCAATCTAATTGGATGGATGTGCTTAATATTGCTCCCACTAGTGAGTGAAAGAAAAAGATATAAAGACAAATGGGGCAGGAGATCATTTCACATTTTGTTTTGACCTAGAATGTGAGAATATGTAAGAAACTGATAGATACAGAACAAAATTGGCCATGAACTTGCTGAACTGGGGCCAGAGTGGCTGCCTTTACTTTTTGTTATTGCTCATTTTGAGGACCATCTTATATAAAATACAGACCCATGAAATATAAGAATGAGTTATTCATTTGAAACAGAGTAAATTGCATTAACGTACTTTTTTGCCCACTTTCACCTCAGGAATGGATCATTGATAGGAATTAGAGTTTTCTGCAGAGATTCAGGAAGAACTTTGAATGGTGGAGGTAGAAGTTGTGAGACCTCAGGAAGACTCTCAGATGGAGAAAGGGTGTCAGATATGGAGTTAGTGGTCCAGCAGGGGGCGGATCTCTGGGAGTTTAGCTAGAATGATGGTGACCGAGACAGACAGCATTGGCAATGCTCACCTGGGTGCAGTGGGCCAAGACATATGAGGACTGCAGCAATCACTGGGGAAAGAAGCTGCTTCTCACCAGGTTGTCTGGCATTCATGAGTCTGGCACTTTTGTGTGGTACCAAATAGAGGGATGAGGGGCACCCCAATGACTCAGATTGAAATTCTCATCAATCAAAAGACTGAAGGCTTAGAAAAGATACAGTTTGATTCAGAACAGTTTTTTAAAAGTGACCATTTTAAACCCTGATGTTTTAGTCTTAAGTTCATCCATGTTTTGGAGGAGAGATCTAGAAAGCACCTAGTTTAAGGCTTATGGCAGCATTCATTTATCTCTCCAAAAAATGTTTATTGAGTACTTACCCCACGCTAATTTCATATTAGATTTTGAGCATGGTAAGCCATAAACAAAACAAGATGTAGCCCCTGTACTCAAGGAGCTTACCTTGATTAATAGGGATTATCAGTTAATTTTTAGTTACATAAGGGGAACCAGCCTTAAGTACAAAGGTGACCCAGAGATGAGATTAAAGCCAAGGGAACTGAGGGAAGCAGAGTTGGAGGAATGGTGACACTATGAATATCTGGTGTAAATCCCTTCTGAGAATCCTATCTCTTGACTTTCAGCTACAGCAGAAAAGAAGTCCCCTCTTCCCACCCCACCACATACTCAGATCTTTTTTTATTAGCTCAGAGAGTTCTAACACTTGAAACCCAAAAAATTCTTTATTAAAACTCTCAAGAAAAAAAAATAAGAGAATGGCTAGATGTGTATCATATTTAAGAATGGTAAGTTAGAAAAATTAGTTAATTAAGAAAACTTTCGCGTGTTTCCATAGCCAAAGATCAGAAAGGAAAGCTGCTCAAAGAAAAGAAGCAGGCTGCATGTCATCAACATGCAATCAATAGTGGCTTAATTGAACGGAGTTAAATTAAAATGTACTAATATTGGAAATCTGGTGATTCATGGACAGGACACTTTTAAGGATGATGAGGTTATGGCTGCAGGAATGTTCCATGTTTAAGCATTCATAGAAAAAAAGTGAAGGGGGCACCCATAACCCACAAGAAAATGATAGGATAGAACAGCTCCATCAGAATTTTATTGTGTAATACACCAAAGCCCTAAGATGCTGAGGTTTGTAAAAACTGTGAAGAATCATAAAGAGGAGTTTTAAAAAGTTATAGAATAAGCTCCCCTAACTGACCTCTCCCTAATGACACATCAGATTAACTAATACTCTTTATTCTGTTTTTCAAGTATCCTGGCTAAAGATTTCAGCCCATTGAAGGCTTGTGATCAAATCATAGGCTCTTTCTGGCATACCTGTATAACTAGGCAAGCCTGCAGTTGGAGCTGCATACCACTCAAGATTTCACTTTGTTTCTTCCCATTTTATGCTGATGTTGTATGTGACAGTAGTTAAATATTATGCAACCTCTGGAAAAGGAGTTTTGAATAAATTAATTCTAGATTGGATGTTTTAGAAAGACTCTGTAAAGACGAGTTGCTAAAAATAATAAAAGAAAAGAAATAATAAAAATGAAAATAATAAACAATGAAAGAAATTCCTTCATGTTATAACCAGAAAAGACTGGGAAAAATTATAAAAATATAGATTTCTGCATTCATATTATCTTCTGATGTTCTAAGTTTTTATCTCACTTTAAGGAACCAAAAGAGAAAGATTGTGACCTATGTTTCAGGAATACGATATAGGCAGCAAAGTACTTCAAGACTTCAAATGTGGAATTCATACTCAAAGCACAGGCCTTCACTCAGTATCAAAGGAATGGTGAACCAAAGACCATTTACATTTAAATATCTAAATGGTCTTTGGTTCACACACTAAAACTATCAACAAATGTAGCTCGATCACATTAATTATGGAGTTTCTACTGAACATTCAGAGGAAATGCAGTGAGAAGGGGCAGCTCTTCTCTGTAGAACATTGTGTGTTATGATGACTGATGAAGTAGACAGAGAACTACATAAATCTGTTTTTGTTTTACCTTTTCTGTGAAGAACAGTGCTATTTATATTATATGGCATCATAGAATAATCCTAGTTAAGAAAGCATTAACAGTGCAGGTAAAAAGAGTACCAAGATTTTTAAAAAGTTTTTGTCTCCTTGATTTAATAAATCCATTCTAAGAATTTCGAGAGAAGTTACAGTTGAACTCTAAAGAATAGTGTGACAGGTGGGTTTTCATCCCTCCTCTCCTCTCTACTCTTTGATTTCCAGTAATGTTTACTTCCTTCTATGGACAAGTGTACACATTGATTAGTTCAAGTTTAATAGCAAGTAAATATGGTGTTTGTTTTTCCATTCTTTAGATACTGCACTGAGGATGATGGTCTGTAGTTCCATCCAATTTGTTAAGAAAAAGGCTTAATTCATCATTGTTTATGGCTGAGAGTATGCCATAGCATACATGTACAGGCCCTGGGTCACGAATGAAATAGGTTCTGTCGGTTTATTCTTAAGTTGAATTTGAATGTAAGTTGGAACAGGAACATTTACCTTTTTCCTGTAATAGCTTCTGTTCATAAATGTTAGTCATATGTCAGTTGAATGTTTGCAACTCAGAGACTTACTGTAATAGCCTCCATTCATAAGTGTGAGTTGTACGCAAATCAGATACTTGTAACTCAGAGACTGCCTGTACCACATATTGTTAATCCACTCGTGAATTGATGGGCATTTGGCTTGATTCCACATCTTTGCATTTATAAATTGTGCTGCACTAAACATTTGAGTTCAGGTGTCTTTTTGATAAAATGACTTCTTTCCCATTGGGTAAATACCCAGTAGTGAAATCGCTGGAATAAATGGTAGGTCTACTTTTAGTTAATTGAGGAATCTCCATACTGTTTTCCATAGAAACTGTACTTAATTTGCAGTCCCACCAATGTTCCTTTCACTTTGCACCTATGCCAGAATCTATTGTGTTTGGACTTCGAAATAAAAGCCATTCTAACGGGGTAAGGTGATATTTCATTGTGGTTTTAATTTGCATTTCCCTGATAATTAGTGATGTTGAAATTTTTTTATATTTATTGCCTGTTTGTCTATCTTCTTTCAAAAGTTTTCCGTTCATGTCTTTTGCCCATTGTTTCTTTTTCCTACTTTTTAATAGTTCTTTTCCTTGCTAATTTGCTTGAGTTGTTTGTATATTATAGTTATTAGCCCTTTATCAAATGTACAGCTTGCAAATATTATATCCCATTCTGTGCTATTTCCTTGGCTGTGTAGAAGCTATTTTATTTAATCAAATCCAAATTATTTATTTTTGCTGCTTCCACGATTGCCTTTGGGATCTTTTTAAATAAATTCTTTACATAGGCTGTCTAGAAGATTTTTCCAACATTTTCTTCTAGAATTCTTATAGTTGCATACCTTACATTTAGATTTTTTATCCCTCTTGAATTAATTTTTGTGAGTGGTGAGAGATTGGATTCTGTTTTAAACTTCTGCATATGGCTATCCAATGTTCCCAGCACCATTTAGTCAATAAGGCTTCTTTTCCCTAGCATATATTATTGGCTCATTTGTCAATGATCAGTTGGCTGTGGGTGGATAGTTTTATATCTGGGTTCTCTGTTCTGTTCCATTGGTCTGCATCTTTATTTTTGTGCCAATACCTTGCTGTTTTGGTTACTATAGCCATGTAGTATAAAGTCTGATATAAAGTCTGCGATGACTCCAGATTTATTCATTTTGCTTAAGATTTCCTTGGCTATTTGGGCTCTTTTCTGGTTCCAAATTAAGTATAGAATTATTTTTTCTAGACCTCTGAAATATGACATTGGTGTTTTGATGGGAGTTGCATTGAATCTGTAGATCACTTTGGGTAGTATAGACATTTTAATAATGTTGATTCTGCCAATCGATGAGCATGGCATGTTTTCCATTTCATATGTGTTCTCTGATTTCTTTCCTGAAATTTCATTGTTCTCTTTGTAGAGTTCTTTTACCTCCTCAGTAAAGGATATTCCTAGGTATTTTATTTTCTTTGTAGCTACTATGAATAATACTGAGTCTTTTATTCAACTCTCGGTTTGACTGTTATTGGTGTACAGGAATATTACTGATTTGTGTACACTGCTTTTGTAACCCAAGCCTTTGCTGAATTTATCGATTCCAGGCGTTTCTTGGTGGAGTTTTTGGATTTTTCTAGATATAAGATTTTATCCTCAGCAAAGAGCTGAGTTTGACCTCCTCTTCCCCAATATGGACACCCTTTATTTCTTTCTCTAGACTGATAACTCTGGCTAAGGCTTCCACTACTATGATGAATAGAAGTGATGACATTGGGTACTCTTGTCTTGTTCCAGATCTTAGTGGGGATACTTTCAACTTTTTCCCATTCAGTATGATGTTGGCTGCAGGTTTGACAAATATGGCTTATATAATCTTGAGATATGTTCCTTCTATACCTATTTGTTGAGGGTTTTTATTATGAAAGGGTGCTGAATTTTGTTGAATGCTTTTTCTGTATTGATTGAAATGATAATTTGGTTATTTTATTTATTTTTTGCTTCTGGTTATATAATGAATCACATTTATTGATTTATGTATGTTGAACCATCTTTATAATCCTGATGAAGCCCATTTTGCATGGTGAATTATATTTTTGAAGTGCTGTTGAATTCAGTTTGCTAGTATTTCACTGAGAATTTTTACATCTATATTCATAAGGAATATTGGTCAGTAGTTTTCTTTTCTTGTTGTATCCTTTCCTGTCTTTGATATCAAGATAAAACTGGCTTTGTAGAATGAGTTCAGAAGATTCCCTCCTTTTTAATGTTAGGGAATAATTTCTGCAGTATGGGTACCAGCTCTTCTTTGTGGGTTTGGTAAAATTTGGCTATGAATCTGTCTGGTCTGGGTTTTTCTGTTTTTTCAGAAGATTATTATTTCTGCTCATTATTGGTCTATTCAGGAGTTCTATTTCTTCCTGACTGAGTCTGGAAGATTGTGTGTCTCCAAGAATTTGTTCATTTCCTCTATGTTTTTTAATTTATATGAGTAGATATTTTCATAGTATTCACAGTTGAGTTTTGTATTTCTGTGGTATCAGTTGTTAAATCTCCTTTTTCATTTTTTTTTACTTATTTAATTTTTGTTATTGATTTAGGTTCACTGAGGGTACACTGTTCATATTTGTTAGGTAAAGTCTCTCTTATAATTGTCTCACCTCCAAGAGGTGTGCCACACACCATAACTCCATCCTTCCCTCTCCTTTCTCCCTCATTCCCCACCTTGAGTTTTTCTCTTATATGAGTATGTGTTAGATCATCTACTGGCTTCATATTAGAATTGAGTACATTGGATTCTTGCTTCTCCATGCTTGTGATAGTTTACTAAGAAGAATGTCTTCCAATTCCTATCCAGGTTAATACAAAACATGTAAAGTCTCCTCTTTTTTAATGGCTGAATAGTATTCCATGGTATTCATATACCACAGCCTGTTAATCCATTCCTGGGTTGGTGGATATTTAGGCTGTTTCCACAGTTTGGCAATTGTAAATTGAGCTGCGATAAATAGTCTAGTGCAAATGTCCTTTTGATAAAATGATTCTTTTTCTTCTGTGTAGATGCCTAGTAATGGAATTGCAGAATCAAATGGGAATGTCCAATTTGAGCTCTTTGGGGATTTCCTCCATGCTTCCTTCCAAAAAGATTGTATTAGTTTCAGTTTCCCTTCTCTCCACATCCACACCAGCTTCTAAGCTTTGAAATTTTGTGCTGTGGGCTATTCTCACTGGCATTAGGTGATATCTCAGGTTTGATTTGCATTTCTGTGATGAATATACTCAGTACTACTGTGAAACCAATTTATAATCACTCACATTTGCATATGAAAAATGAAACACAACTTTAGCCTAGGATGAAGGAGGGAAGGGGAGGGAAAAGGGAGGGGTGGGGGAGGGATAGTAGGGGGACCACAACTATGGAGCACATTGCAAGTACAAGTTGGATCTATCATGTGTAGATCACAAATGTCCTAATGCTATAATGGGGCAAATGAGGTGAAAGCTATGTTGCTTAGTATGATGTAAGCACTCCAATTTGTACAAATAATCAACACATTAAAAATGGCATAAATATATTTATGATCTATGTACAAAAGACTTAATAAAAAATGGGAAAAAAAGAAACAATAAGCATTTTTTCAAATGTTTGTTAGCCATTTGTGTGTCTTCATCAGAGAAGGTTCTGTTCATATCTCTTGCCCATGGGAAGATGGGATTGTGTGCTCTTTTTTTGTGGATTAATTTGAGCTATCTGTAGAGATTCTAGCTATCAAACCTTTGTCAGATTTATACTCTGCAAATATCTTTTCTTACTCTGAAGGTTGTCTTTTTGCTTTACTTGTTGTGTCTTTAGCTATGCAGAATCTTTTTAGTTTAAGTCCCATTTGTTCATTTTTGTTGTTGCAATGGCCACTGAAGTCTTTGTTGTAAAATCATTCCCTAGTCCAACATTATCAAGAGTTTTTCTCCATACTTTTTTTCTAAGATTTTTATTGTTTTGTGCCTTAGATTTAAATCTTTTATCCATCTCCAGTCAATTTTTGTAAGTGGTTAAAGGTATAAGTCCAGTGTTAGTCTTTTACATGTGGTTATCCAGTTCTCTCAGTTCTCTTGTGCTTATTTGGATCCGTGCTCTTCTGTCCCTGGTTAATATAGCAAAAGGTCTGTCAATTTTGTTTATCTTTTTAAAGAACCAAGTTTTTGTTTCATTAATCCTTTGTGTTATATTGTTGTTTTATGCTTTTTGGTTTGTTTTCCATTTCATTTAGTTCTTCTCCCACTCTTGTTACTTCTTTTCTTCTGCTGGCTTTGGGATTGGTTTACTCTTGCTTTTCTAGTTCCTTGAGACTTGTCATTGGATTGTTAATTTGTGATCTTTCAGTGTTTTTGATGTGTGTAGTTAAGACTATGAATTTCCCCCTTAATATTGATTTTGCTGATTCCCATAGATTGTGGTAGCTGCATCCCCTTCATCATTTAGTTTAAGGAATATTTTGATTTCCATCTTAATACTATTGTTGACCAAATAATACTGCAGCCGGCTCAATTTTTATGATTTTGTATATAATTCAATGTTTTTCTCTGAGTTGATTTCCAGTTTTATTTCACTGTAGTCTGAGAAGATACATATTGTGATTTCTATTTTTTAAATCATATTGGCATGTTTTGTGGCCTACAATATGATCTATCTTGGAGAATATTTCATGTGCTGATGAGAAGAATGCATATTCAGAAGTTTTGGGGTACAGTGTTCTGTAAGTATCTCTTAGACCCATTTGTTCTAGAGTCCTGCTAAGTCCAGTGTTTATTTATTTTCTGCTTGGAAAATCTGTTCAGGTCTGTCAGTGGGGTGTTGAAGTTCCTGGCAATTATGATGCTAATGTTTATTTAGTAGGGTTTGCTTAAATCTAGTAGGGTTTGCTTTATGAATCTGGGTGCTTCTGTGTTAGGCACATAAATATTTAGAATTGTCATGTATTCTTGTTGAATTGCTACTTTTAGCATTCTATAATTACTAATTTTGCCTTTCTTTTAAAGCTTGTTGATTTAAAGTCAATTTATCTAATATAAGAATGATACCTACTTTCTCTTGGTTTCCATTTGATGAAATATTTTTTTTTCCATCTCTTTATTTTGAGTTTGTATGAGTTCTTGTGGGTTAGATATGTTTTCTGGAGATAATAGATAATTGAGTTGTTTTTTTTTTTTTTTTTTTTTTTTTTAATCCATTGAGCAAACCCATGTCTCTTGAGTAAGGTGCCCAAACTGTTCGTGTTGATTGGTAGAACTGGTATGTGGGATGCTGTTCTGTTCATCCTGTTTGGCAGTACCTTGTTGCTCTGTTTTACCTCTTGCACTATATTTTATATGAGCTTTGAGCTTTAAAATTTGGGCGGTTTTACTCCATGGGGTGATCATTGTGCTGATCCATTATAATGAGATTCTGAGTATTTCCTGCAAGGCCAGTCTAATCTTGACAAATTCCCTTAGTGTTTTCTTGGAAACATCTTATTTCTCCTTCATATATGAAACTTAGGTTTGCAGGATACAAAATTCTAAGCTGGCGGTTGTTGTGTTTAAGAAGAGTAAAGATGGGGTCTCAATCCCTTCTAGCTTGTATGGTCTCAGTTGAGAAGTCTGTAATTAGCCTGATGCATTTTTCTTTTTAAGTTACCTGATGTTTTCTTTCTGCCTTTCTTTCTTTTTCTTACAGAATCATTTGTAATATATTTCTCATGCTAAAATGGTGGCTAACAAGGGATTTGTCATAAAATGCCTTACAGATTATAAGGACTCATGAGAAAAATGTCAAGCTCTCTTTCTTATCAGAGATTAGTGTATATATATTTATTATTTTTTAAATTTCAGATTGATATAAGTTTACAAGTGTTTAGATTACATTATTCTTTTTTCTAAGATCAATTTGAAGTTGTAGTTGAGACCTTCACATAGTGGTGTGCTGTATGTATACTCTTACATTGTGCACATTAAATTACCTGATGTTTTCACCTCACAACTAATAGGAGTGCCTCCTTCATGTTGACTTTGGCCAGTCTAATGGCTAGGTGTCTTGGTGATTTCTTGTTTAAAGAGAGTCTCTTAAGTGTTTCTTAAGCTTCTTACACCTGGACATCTAAATTTCTAGCAAGACTAGAGAAATTATTGAGTTATTCCCTCAAGTAGGTTGTTCAGCTCTTTTGTATTTTCTTCTCCACCCTTGGGGATGCCTATGATTCTTATGTTTGGCTATTTTACATAACCTCATGTTTCTTGTAGGCTTTGCTTTTTCCCCTTAATTCCTTGTGCTTTATTTTTTACTGACTGAGTTAATTCAAAGAGTTGTCTTAAAGCTCTTAGATTCTTTCTTCTGCCTGGTTCATTCTATTCTTAAAATTTTCCCACTATGTTTTATATTTCCTTAAATAAAACTTTCATTACTAGAAGTCCTATTTTGTTTTTCAATAATATGTCGATCTCTTTAGTGAATTTTTCATTCATTTCCTGAATTGTTTATCTGGTTTCTTTTAGTTGTTTTTCCATTTTCTCTTGGATTTCATTGAGATTCCTTATAAACCATGATTGGAATTCTTCCTTTGTCATTTCAAAATTTTCATTTTGGTTGCTATGCCCTACTTTTTTGGAGTTCCCTTTTTTGGAGTATCCTTTTGCTCTGATTTTTCACACTTCTAGAGTTCTTTCACTGATTCCTTCTCACCTGAGGCAGCTGTCACCCCTTAGTTTTTAATAGGAAAAATAAGAGATGGGGCTATTTTTTCTTCCCCCCTCACTCTTAAGAAAGTGTCTATTGCATATGTTGGGTAAAATCTTTGGCTTTGCCTGTGGTTGCTTTTATGTGGGCCTAAGTTCTGCATGGATGCCTTGGTTACTGATATCCTCAGTGTGGTGTTTTTCTCAGGGGCTGATTGTTTGTAAGCTGTGGCAGTGGTGAGCTATGTGTGTGGGCAGATTCTCTGTCTATTTGTTGAGGGAGCATGGAGGTATTTGAGATCCTTTCCCTTTCCTCAGCCCCATGATCTTAACAGTGTGAATTGTATTAGCATGTCCAGTTTAATCTCTGAGACCATAGATAAGAATCAATCACATGCTGTATGATTTAGTAAATGCTGTTAAGGGCTGTGAAATTTGGCTTCCCTATCAGTAGATGGCACTTGCCAGAAGGAACTAGCTGCAGTGTTGTTTTTGAACCTGTTACCAGCTCTAGCCTTTCAAGAGTATCACTTTCATGCCCCAGGTGGAGGTGGGGTCCTGGAACTTTCTGGAGAGTCTTTATTCTCCACCATACTATAGGTGGGTGGAGGAGTGAGGCTCAGTGGGGCTGGATTGGGTGAATCTTTGTCAGGCTCCATAAGAACTGGTAAGATAGCTGGTTTTTAGTGGGAGTCAAAATCTTTTCTCAGTCTTCCAGGAAAAGTTACCAGGGAGGTGCTGAGCGGGCCCCACTAGCCAGAAAGTGTGTGTGTGAAAGCAGGGGCCATCTGAGATCTGGCTATTGGGATCAGGTTTCACACTTCTCCTCATTCCCCACTCTATGGTTTCCTTCTAGCATCTGCCTTCAGGCAGGAACTCAAACTCATTGATCTGCCCCCCCCACACAATGGTGCTATGGTCTGGGAGCTTCTCTGCCCAGGATTCCGCTCTGGGTTGAGAGTCCAGCTTTCCTATGGGGGAAGCGGTGTTCTGCAAGTACTCTGTGGCTGAGACCTACACTGAACTCTCTTTTAAGTGCTTCTCATAAAGGCTCCCTTTCCTCCTGAGATTAGTTCACAAATCTCTTCTCGGTGTTCCCAAGCAATATGATCAAGTTAGAGGGGTATGAGATCTGATCTGTGGGCCTGTCCCTGGGTCCCCAAAGATCATTCCATGATAGTGCTAGGGAGAAGCCTGCTGGTTCTGAGTTGCCTATGGGGTACTTGAGCAGTTTCATCACCTCCACTTTGGGGTATGCCCTGCTCTGATGGCTGGGCCAGCAGCCCTGAGGAAGGCTGGTGAGCAGGGAGTTCACAGTTTGAGCACCTTTTAGTCCTCTGAAAGTCTTTAAGAGGACTTCACAGGTCAACATGAAAGCCTCAGCAGAAGGGAAGCAGCCGCTCCTGAGAGGCATAGCTCAAGTGGTTCTCTTGGCAGCTGCAGATAGGAAAGGAAAGGAGATAAATAAAGTCTGAATAGTGGAAAGCCAGCACTCTACTTATTTCTGTGTCTTTTTCTGAAAGGCAGCTCACTTGAAAGGTCCAGGCTCTGGGGTCACACAGATCCCCTAAGACCCACAAGCTCTCTGTGGCTCCCACAATGTGGGCCACAATTGGGAAATGTTTGGAGACAAGTAAGATAAAAACTGGGGGATCTGAATCCCTGTGGAGAGGACAAAGGCACATGGTGGGTGGAGAAGCAATATGGCATCTGCCATCTCAATTTGGGTCTGTGGTGATGGGAAGTGCCCCAAGAGGGCTGGCAAACCTGGTGCTTTATCTCTAAGAAGCTTCCAGTTCACTGGTGGCTGTAGCTTTTCATTTTGTGAAGTTAGAAAACCTTTTCAGCTGCCTAGGAGTATGCTTACTGCCAGAGATGTGAGAGACAGAGAAACAAATCATTCCATCTACCATTTTTGCTAAACTCCAAGACGCTCAGGGATTGACCTTTGCAGTATCTTGCTCCTCCTTGTTCTGCCCTACAACTTTTTCCCATGGAATCTCTGGCATTTTTTCCTTAGCATTACACTCAATCTATGGTTATTTGTTTGTTCATTTTATCTAAAACTTTTTTTTTTCCTGAGCTGATCTGGAAGCTAGTGTCTCTGTTAGGCAATCTTTAAATTTTTCCTATCAGTTCTTATTAAAAGGCCCAGTGAGAGGTGAGTAACATTACCTTCAGGAATCTAATTTCCATCTTGGAATAATGCTTTCTGGCCTAAGCTTATGGCTATATAACTGGACCATTGTAATTTAGCTTGTTATAGAATCACCTCTACTGACATTTTAACATTTGCCCTCCATTTTTTTTTTTTTTTGACACATGAGAAAAACGTACTGAATTTTTAGTGCATGTGCTGTAAAATATTGCCAAGGACATTGCTTGCCATTTTTTCAACAAATATTTTTGAGTACCTTTTGTGTTTCAGATCCTGTAATAATCTCTGAGTACACAATGAGCATGAAGATAGACCCAGTTGCTGACCTCATGGAACTCACACTCTAGAGATAGGCACACACACATTAATCAAGTAATCACAAAATTAGATGTATGATTATACATTAATAATTGGTGTGAAGAAAAGACATACACAGCACGGGGAGTGCTTTGACAAGGGACTGTTTCAGACTAAGGCAGGGCTTTTTGGAATCTAAAGGATGATTTGATCACTGAAGGATGAGTGGAAGGCAATCAGACATAGGGGCAGAGCAGAGACTTCAGTTACACATTTGCTGGCTACTTGGGTATCAGTGTCTCTTTAGCTTTATTTTATTCTTATATCCCTTTGGATTCTGCAGAGGTTGTATTTTTTACATTGGAAAACTTGTCTGAGCCAGAAAGAGGCTTGTCCTTTTTATATTTTAAACAATGGAATAGTTTATTTTTTTCTAGGAACATTCACTTCCTAGCTTGAATTTAAATTTTTTTTTAATTGATTTGTTTTGTAAATTTTGGTTACTATGACAATAAATTGATTTACTTCAAAAGCTATTAACAGCAGATTGGCTATTCTGTTTTCTTTCTTGATAATATTATAATAGATAAAATCTCAACAATAACCAGGAAAATTCAGAGACAGGGAGAAATCGTACAGGAGTTTGGCAGGATACACTATACTTTCTGATCCATTAAACATTACAAAGTTTAGTTTCTGGTGAATAACTGAGAAGTATTAATTCATTTCATAAGAAAAACCAGAAGGGTAGGTTTAAGAATGATAACCTTTCTTTTGTTTTCACCTAATTCCATTCAATATTTCAAATCCATATTTATTGATCTTCTAATATGAAACAAGAACTGTGCTATCTTCTAGAAATAAAAAGAAAAATAAGACAGACTTCTCATCCAAGGATGAAGATATATGTCTGAATTGTCATGAGCATGATTGAGGCATGCTAAAACCAGAGAAAATGTGGTGAAGTTGATGTCAGGCATATTTCTCTTTCTTTTATGCAATATATCTTTTAAAAGGCAATAGTACACTTGAGCAAATGACAATGTCTTTAGTATATTTTCCATTTTCTAAAAACAGTGGATGAGAGGTAAATATTTTACTTAAGCACGTTACCTGATGGTAAAAATACCAAACCATGAACTCTCATTAAAAATCCAAGAAAGTCAGGAATTTACATACCCAGAGAAGAGGATTTGTCAGTGAATTTCCAACCAGCAACTTTCTCCTTAAATTAAGAGCTAGTCTGACATTGGAGCCCTAATACCTCCATTTAAATTTTAGGACTTCTAGTTGATGATTGTGTAATGTTGAGCAAGCCAGCTATTCTGAGTTTTAGTTTTCTGTCATCTGTAAAATGAAGATAATAATAGTATGTAACATAGGGGCTTATTACAAGGATTAAATAAGTCAACATTTATAAAGCTATTAGAATAATGTGTATCATATAGCGAATACGTGTGTGTATGTGTTTTGGGGGGCTAAATAAAATGAATATGGCACACCAAAGTCTGAAATAAGTCCTTTTTCTTTAACTAAGGTAAGGGAACCAAAGAACAGAAATCCACAGGAAACACCCATAGCTCACTTTAGACCTTTCTATAGACTTCTTTTACGTTAGAATTGTAATACACTGGAGGATGCTATCAGCACTGGATGTAATTCTGAGCCACAAATCAGCACACTCTTTTGTACCTGGTCCCATGATGGCAAAACCTTTCATCTCATCTTTATTGTTTACTATGACTCCTGTGTTACCTTTAAAATTTTTAAAAGCCATCTTTTCTCCAGTATAACTTTTGCTGTCAAATTACCCCTGTTGATGTACCTTGGTTCTGAGCTCTGGTTTGCATTTCTTAGCTGTGGACAACACCACACCAGCAGCAGGAGGTATACTCAGTCATCCTTTGATCCCCTTCACCAAAGTAACATATGATTTCTGGCCCTAGTGCTGTTAACACAGTTGACATAGCTCCTAATGGAGAACCGAGGAAAATCTGGAATTTTGCATGGAAGGACCTGCTGCAACCCAGATGTAAACTAAGATTTACATCTTTAGTGCTGGAAGGGACAGTGAGGAAGTGTGCACAGAAGACACTTTGATGTGAACTTGAATGCCCTGCCCACTTTCTGTCTTAGTTCTCTGATTCTAAAAGGTTAAAAAACATGTAACACATTCCCTTTTAAAAAAATATTCAATCTACAGATCTCACTGGGTTAGAATCTCACTGTAATTAAGAGTAACAGCTACAATTTTTTCAACTATGGTGTGCCAACGCCATTACAAATACCTGACATAAATTCACCCTATTTCTATGCACATTTTGTAGGTTAGGATGCTGCAGCTCAGAAAACTTAAAATATTATTTACATCCACTAACTAGTAATTGGCAAATCCAGTGTTGCAGCTCAGGTGCACATCACTCCAGAGTCCACATTCTTTGTATCATGACAGTTTGAATCACTGCCACTTCTTTTCCTGTGCGGGGTGCTGAGGGACAAATGAATTGACATCATAGCTTATTGTTCTGCATCAGATTTCAATTATCCAGGATCTATTTTCCAATTTCTCAATTATTCATGTCTCTTATCGATCTCTCTCTTTCATGCTATTTACTTTTTAGATAGTCAATGGCTTATTAGTAAGTTTTCTGAGCCATGAAATGTTGAAGGACAAAGTATGAAATCAGTGACTATTCTTATCCAAAATTATAAAATGATTCTAATGTAAAAGAACTCTAAAGGCAGGCTCTAAAGTGTCAAAGTGTGGAGCATGTGAAAAGTGTTTGGAAGCATACTGATTTTCAGAAGTTTCACATTTTCATAAGTTTTGCATATAGGCTTAATATTCTGCTAACACTCCACCCCCAATCTAGTCTTATTTTCTTTTAATTTAAGTAGCAATCTTTTTCTTAATTAATAATAAAAAATAGCATTTGCTCAGGACCTAATATCATGAATTCTGCCTTGATGGAAGCCAAAGTAATAAAGTTTTACTATGTCAAATTCCTGTCTTATTTTTTTCTATCATTCCTAGATTTATTAGTTTTGTTTTTGTGACTATTTATACTTCCATAATAAAGGAAGATTAGTTAACAAATGACCTTCCAACATGACAGAAATACCAGTGTACATAGAGAATATGCCTGTAAATAGTAATGGTTCACGTTGATCTTAACTTTATTAAAAGCATCATTGTGTTCCTTGGCATGAGGAAAAGTAATACTTTAAATTTCTTAAATGCGATAATAAGAGACTGTAGTGCTTTAGGAAATTGGAATCTAGAAGTCAGGGAATGGGTCAAGATACCAGTTCCTCCTCTGAGGAGCCTGTGTAGAAAGAAAAATAGCAGCATTGTACTGGAGGTCTAATGAGACATCACCACCAGGGGCTCGCCTGCTGAACTCCCATGTAACCTGCTGAATGCTTTGAAAAAAACCTACACTTTTAGGTAATTCTGCAGCCATGAATTGGCAAATTGGCCAGAGTCCTGAATAGCCTAGAATTTAAGGCTGAAAAAGGAGCAGAAAAAAAAGATATTTTATCAGGTCTTGTAAACTTATTTGGTTTTCCTCAGAGACCAAACCATCACAAAACACCCATTTTGACATTGAATGTGTCTTACACAACCTCCAGGAAGCCATTGAATTCTTATCTATTTACATGCAGACAAATGTGTGATGTGTGTGTATGTATGTGTGCACGTGTGTGGGGGTGGTGGGGGTAATTTTTTCTCAAATACAGGAGTTAGATGTATTTAGCTTATTTGGGGTCCTTGCAAAATGATTTAAAAGGGCTATACCTATGTGACAAAAATTTGTTGATTTGCATTCTCAAAATGATTTTTTTTTTTTTCAGAATAAAAGAAAAGCTTTACAGAAATTGCTTATGGGTCACTACACTTCCCTCCCCCAAGTTTGGTGTTGCTTTTTTGTTTGTGAATTTTGAGGTTGAGGGTTATCTATGACTCATTGGAAAGCTCTAGTTCAATCAATTTAGAAAGAACTTTTAGGGCTGAGTTATTTTTAAATGCCTGAAAATGAGGGAGTTGTAAATGGAAATCTAATCACAGCTTACCCTGTAGTCATGCAAACAGTCAACTATGAAATCAAATGAGTTTCCAACCCTCTTAACCCATTAACAGTTACTGACTAGCTCCGTTCCCCAAACATCATTTTTCAAAGAGCAGGAAAAGAGAAAGGCACATATCTGGATGGGGGGTGTGGTGGATAGGAAGGGAGCGGTACTATGGATACAAAGAAGGAAATTTCTAGGATGCAACAATTTCCTCCTAGACACAGGCATGTGAGCTTACATAAGCATGTATCTTCCTGTGTTACACACTGGTTATGGTTTTTCATAAAGCTCTTTCCCTAGTAAATATCAAGCAAAGGACTGTGTTATCTTAGTTCAACTACATCTGATTTGCATTACGTGACTTGTCAGAGATTCTGCCTTCACCATCCTCATGATTGCACTTGCTGAAAAGCACAGTCCCAGGATTTGGGGGGGATTTGTATCCATTGGAAACATATATGAGTTTAGCTGACTTTCTCCCTAGCAATCCCCCATTGCCTTTTCTATCTTGCAGGTTTTTATCTCTATTTCCTTTCTCGCAGTTCTTACTTTTTGACTCCACCTTGTTTTCTCTACCACTTTTCAGGATACCCTTCTTCTTTTCATATGCTCAGCTCAACTTTAATTCTTTTATTATCCTAAGAGCTATAATCACAAACAACCAAAAAATATCCAGAAAGGCTACTTTGGGGGAAGATAGTTGCCTAAACATGTATACATTCCAAATTAGTAAACCATGTACACATAAGAAAAGAGATGCATGCATGAGCATGTGTGTATGACATATGTAAACATCAATACATGTGGTTAATTAACTGATACGTGTTAATTGTCTTTCTTTTATTTATGTGCTTACCTCTTCAGAGAAGGCCGGCATTCTTATACTATGACAAACACAACAACTGTTGCAAAACAACAGCTGAATTAAAATTCTCTACTTTAGTAAATTATCAAGGCTCCTTTCTTATATCCTGAGTTGCCAACCCAACTAATCTGAATCTAGACCAAGGTAAAAACCTGCATGAATAAGGAAAATCCTGTTTGGCATTCAATGAAAGTCATGCTTGACTATTTCATCTCTCAGTAGAAAAAGGCAAGCTTGTTAAATGTCACTTTAGTGCCAAGTGGTAATTACCCCCAAATGATTTCCTGGGGTTGGGCGTAGCCTCTTTTATGAACATTTACCTCAAATGTCAGAGTGTGAGTGAGAGCAAAAACAGACTCTTTTTTTTATACACATGCACTCATGAAAAATAAAGGAAAAGCCATAGTAAATATTTTTGTTTCTTTCCTCCCTCCCTCCCTCCCTCCCTCCCTCCCTCCCTCCCTCCCTCCCTTCTTTCTTTTCTTCTCTCTCTCTCTCTCTCTCTCTCTCTCTCTCTCTCTCTTCCTTGTTTTCTTTTTGTTGGACATGGAACCTTGAGTAACGCATCTTTCCCTGTGTGTTTTGAAAAAGGCCAACTGGGACCTTGGTCTTTTGGTAGAACTTACAAAATAAGTACATATTTAGCACATGAAGTAGCCTGTTCTTAATCTATTACCTCTCTTTCCAAATGTCCACCCCAAACTATAAGAATGAAAGAATAATGTCTTGGTTTTGAAAAGGTTGAAATTAAATGGGAAAAATACTCTGCCTTTTTTTTCCAGTTATCATTGTTTATTTACCTAAGATCCTATGTGTCATTTGTATACTTATCCATCACAAATACTTTGGTGCACCCACATCAAAGGGGATTATGAAAAATTGCCTGCCATAGCATGTACAGCTCTCATTTTATTTGTCAATATAAGCAATGCTTAAGGTCCTACATGGGTCTTCTTTGAGGTACATAGTATGTTAATCACAGTATTTAATAAGTTGACAGTTGATTCATACTCCAAACTGCCTTCTAAAGGATCTCAAAGTCATTTCAAAATATTGTGAACATGCAACAAAGTATTTTGTCCTAAGTTTTTTAACATTTGTGATAGTTATATGCTGCTTTGTCATTAATATCCATCAAATGGAGGACATTTGGCTGAAAATGAAGAAAAGATTTATTAAATTCAGCTTTAATTCTATTCATGAGACTGAAATATATGTAGGAATATGAAAAAGACTAATGTCTCTATGTTGAAGAAATCGATTTCCAGGGTGCCAGGTAGAAAAGTGTAATTGAAATTGACCCATTAAATGATTACATTATTTGTGTACCAAATCTAATATATTTCATAAAACTATAGAGCTGTTTCAGTAACTACCTGCCAAACTGTATATATTATTTCTAATTAAATTTTATAAATGTACTTATAGAAATGTGAGGTTGCAGAATTATCCAAGTTATATGTCTTTACATTTATGAAACCTGTTCCAAAGAATTAAGACAAGGCAGTGCATTTCTAACCTCATGACTATTTCATGACTAGTGAGAGCTATAATAAACAAGGTACAAAATGAATATTCAAGGGAAGGTCCAAGTTAAATTTCTGAAATATATGTGGAAATTCGCCTACTTCTTTCTTATTTCCCCCTACTAAATCACATTGTAGTTAACACTTGACCTTTACAAACACATTTACCACCGAGTCTTTGAGTGCCTACTAAGGTGTGGTAAAATGCCAGGCATGTGCATTTTCGAATATGCAATTTCTTTTAATCTTGGCAACCACAGGTACAACAGTCTTCATTATTCATATTTGGCTGGTGAGAGATGATGGGCAACTTGATTAAAGTAAAAAATATTTAATTTTATGGTTGCTTTTAATCTCCCTCTCTTTCATTATTAGATTGTGAGTTTCTGAAGGGCAGGAATAATGCCCTATTCATCTTTGCATCGAAAGAGTAAAAGAAATGTGCATTTTACAAATGACTTAAAGATCCCTTCCCACTTTGATTTTGTTTTGCTTTTAATATTCATTGAAAATTAAATAGAAGCAAAAATTATTGAAAACAAATAATCAAAAGACTCTAAGACATTTATCTTATTTTATTAGCATATAGTTGACGTTTAAAATTGTATATATTTAGGTGTATAATATGTTGAGATATAGATATACACTGTGAAATGATTAAGCTCATTAATATACACATACCCTCATATATTTATTTTTTAATGTGAGAATATTTAAGATCTATTCTCAGCAATTTTCAAGAATGGAATACATTATTATTAACTATAATCACCTGGTTGCAGGTCTACACTAGATCTCTTGTACTTATTTCACCTAACTGGAATTTTGTGTCCTCTGATTGAGGTCTCCCCTTCCCTCACCATCTCTTCCCTCAGCCTCCATTCTACACTTTGAATTTATGATTTTGACTTTTTTTAATTCCACACGTGAGATTATAATATTTTAAAAATACAAAGATATGATTGTATATTTTTTCAAGCTACCAGATAGAAGTGTATTTTCTTTTATTTTATTTTTTTACAATAAAGGGAAATATTATAACATATGCTTTGGGAGAAAATATATTCTCCTTCATATGAGATGCTGTTATTGGCCAGTTTTATTTTTAAATACTTTTTGACTATAATACATGCATAAGACATTATGTTAAGTAGATATAGAGATGAATAAGAAAAGGTTATCAAAGTTTCAGAATATTGTGAAATAGGCCATCTGTCCCCCTGGTGCCACCCCTTTCCTTGGTCCCAAGGGCTTATTTCTTACCCAGGATTATCTTTCCTGGGGAGAATTAAATATCTTTTTTAAATGTTTGGGACAGAATTGAGAATGATCCGAGTGAGGTGACACAGGTAGGTACCTGCTGTAGGAACTCATCTCTCCTTCTGTAGTGGCTCTGGAAAATGGTGTCTGCAGAACAGAGATAAAGGCAACAACCAAGTCAGCAAAGCAGATGGCTTCCACTAGGTCAAATGGCTAGTGACATGGGGAAAATTCACTGCAGGAAGTTCAGAGGAAGGGGATAGACTGAAATCCAAGAGGGAAGATGGTACATTGAGATTAATGGCTTTAGTTTGTAATTCTGTGGCTCCCATGACCAGGCCAGAGTCTGGTCCTGAGCTGTAGAAAACAGCAAATCTGGTTCCTAGCCCTTGAGTGACAGATTTGTTAAGAAGTTCATAAAGAGACTTAAACACAGGGAGAAGCCCAGGAATAAGTAGGACCCAGGTTGGTGCTAAACTACTAAAGGGTGATTAGATAGCAGTCTCCTCATTACCATGGTCAGTTGGTAGCTCTTATCAACCTACTGAAGATAAGAATTGGTTCTAAAGACAGTGATGGGGTTGTACTTGGGGGATACTATATTTACTCTCCTTTACTATTCTAATGCTGTGTATCAATCCACCCCCCAAACTAACAGGCTTACAAAAGTAAGCACTTATTACTGCTCATGAGTTTATGGCTCCACTTCATCAGCTATGTGTTCATGTCCATGTGTGGCGTTGTCTTGCTGAGTGGTGTTCATTATTATTGTTGTGTGTTTTTGTATGCTGTCATGAGGATGTTGGAGCTTGAATTACAGCAATGAATAAACATTAAATTTCCTATTGCACTTGGCAAGAGTGGAAGTGAAATCAGGAACATGTTAGTCCAACTTGATTGGACTGTGGGATAATTCCATGAAGAAAATGGCAGTGTACAAACGAATTAAATGTTTTTTTCTGAGGGAATAGGAGGCACCACTGATGAAGGGAGGTCAAGGAGCCAGTAATGAGCAGAACTGATGAAAACATTGCAAAAATTCATCTATTGTGTGTCAAAAATATTGGCTGATTTTGAGAAGCATAGCAGACCAAGTAAACATTGATAGAGAAATAGGAAAATCTTAACTGAAAATCCTGGCATGAGAAAGACATGGCTCTTGCATCATGACAATTCACCTGCTTACATGGAAGTGTCCATGAGGGAATTTTCATGACAATGCACCAGCTTACATGGCAGTGTCCGTGAGGGAATTTTCATGACAATGCACCAGCTTACATGGCAGTGTCCATGAGGGAATTTTCATGACAATGCACCAGCTTACATGGCAGTATCCGTGAGGGAATTTTCATGACAATGCACCAGCTAAGATGGCAGTGTCCATGAGGGAATTTTCATGATAATGCACCACCTCATATGGCAGTGTTCATGAGAGAATTTTCATGACAATGCACCAGCTCATATGGCAGTGTCCATGAGGGAATTTTCATGACAATGCTCCAGCTTACATGGCAGTGTCCATGAGAGAATTTTCATGACAATGCACCAGCTCATATGGCAGTGTCCATGAGGGAATTTTCATGACAGTGCTCCAGCTAACATGGCAGTGTCCATGAGAGAATTTTCATGACAATGCACCAGCTCATATGGCAGTGTCCATGAGGGAATTTTCATGATAATGCTCCAGCTAAGATGGCAGTGTCCATGAGGGAATTTTCATGACAATGCACCACCTCATACGGCAGTGTCCGTGAGGGAATTTTCATGACAATCGTCCAGCTAAGATGGCAGTGTCCATGAGGGAATTTTCATGACAATGCACCAGCTCATATGGCAGTGTCCATGAGGGAATTTTCATGACAATGCACTAGCTTACATGGCAGTGCCCATGAGGGAATTTTCATGACAATGCACAAGCTTACATGGTCGAGTCCGTGAGGAAATTTTCATGACAATGCACCAGCTCTTATGGCAGTGTCCATGATGGACTTTTCATGACAATTCACCCACTTACAGGGCAGCATCCATGAGGGAATTTTCATGACAATACTCCAGCTAAGATGGCAGTGTCCATGAGGGAATTTTCATGACAATGCACCAGCTCATATGGCAGTGTCCATGAGGGAATTTTCATGACAATCGTCCAGCTAAGATGGCAGTGTCCACGAGGGAATTTTCATGACAATGCACCAGCTCATATGGCAGTGTCCATGAGGGAATTTTCATGACAATGCACCAGCTTACATGGCAGTGCCCATGAGGGAATTTTCATGACAATGCACCGGCTTACATGGTAGCGTCTGTGAGGAAATTTTCATGACAATGCACCAACTCTTATGGCAGTGTCCATGATGGACTTTTCATGACAATTCACCCACTTACAGGGCAGCATCCATGAGGGAATTTTCATGACAGTGCACCAGCTCATAAGGCAGTGTCCATGAGGGAATTTTCATGATAGTGCAGTAGCTCACAAGGCAGTGTCCATGAGGGAATTTTCATGATAGTGCAGTAGCTCACAAGGCAGTGTCCATGAGAGAATTTTCATGACAATGTACCAGTTTACATGGCAGTGTCCAGGAGGAAATTTTCAGCCAGTGAACAACAGCCTTCTTCCTCACAGTGACTTTTTTCTTTACCCAAAGAGAAAGGAAATAATGAAAAGAATACACTTTGATGACATTTAGGACATGAAGGGTAATATAATGACAACTTTCATAGCCATTTTAGAAAAAAAGTTCCAAAATTGCTCTGTAGGGTGGACAAGTCACTGTGTCAGTGCAGAGCTTCCCACCAGGAGTACCTCAAAGGTGACTGCAGTGATACTCAGCACTGAGGGATGTAGCACTTTTTCTAGAATGAGTTTGTGAGCTTAATTGTGAAGTGATAGGGAACCACAGTAGGTTTCTTGAATAATATATATTTTTATAAAGATATATGAGCAAGATTGGGCTATTCTTCTGCCAAACACAGTTTTTAGCAGATCAGTCTTTTCCATCGCAGACCCTACATTTCCATAATTTCTATTTGTATAGAGAAAGCAGATCTATAAAGAACAAAGGGAGAATGGAAGAAAAATAATAGGTTCCCAAGCAGGAAAACCTGATATGATATGTCAGTATATTTCATCCATCCCGATAGCTTTACTGTGCATCAGAGATTATGCACAGTAAAGGACAGAGAAACAAGAGAAAGATGTCAGGTGGATAAACTGAATTTTTAAACAAATTAACATAAAGAATTCAGATGGCTCCATCTGAAGATAGAGAGGATGGGAGCAGAAATCTGCTAAATCCTTTGATTTTTCATTTTTTATATTCATCTGCATGCAAGAGATGGCCTTCTACTCCATCTGGAGAGGACAGACTGACATCCAAAATCTCTCTTTCTTTTGGACAGTGCTTAGGTAGGCACTGCCAATGTTTGTCTGTGCGAATCGCCTTTTGTATGCTTTCTTTGCAGGCTGACTCTCTATTAGTTGATATTTTCTTTTCCAGATATGTTTGTTTACTCAAACAGAGCATGGTCCAGTCCTAAAGAACTCTTTTTTTTTTTTCTTTGAGTGACTTTGAATATCTCTGCTTTGCTCCATTGTAGGGTGATGTTAAACTTGATTTCTCCATGGGAAATCTTGTTTTCCTTTCCTAATACATAGGAAGTGAAAACATCACTGAATTTCCAAGTTGTAACAAGAAACATGCAGGTATTTTCATTTTTATGCTTTACATAATTTGTATACAATCTTGCTTGAATAAATTAGGACATATTTCAAAGTTATGTTCTAGCTCCTTAAGAGACTGTGGAACTTTATTAGAATCACACTCTATGAAATTCTCCTTTCTCAGTTATTATGACAACAATTTTTAAATTAATAATCAGGTTACTTCATCTAGCATAACTTATTCAACTTTCTTGCTGTCTGATAGTTCCAGGAAAGCATGTATTATATTAATTATAACCCCAGATCTGTGAGGCAGCAGTCTCAATGCTATATTACTGAAAGCAATGTTTAAATATGATCTAGCCCCAATCCCACCCCTATCCATCAGCCTTTGTTCAGCTTCTCATCCTAACTCTTGGTAAAATGGCATGCAATTTTCCCAGAAATGTATGTATAGCTATATTGTCTTATTCTAAAAGGCTTTTATACTTTTAAATATGTCATTTTTCAATTGTGTTTTAAGAATTGTTTGAATGTTTTTGAAGGAAATGTCATAGATTGCCTAAGGAACTATTTCAAGTATGTAGCACCCAACACCTCCAAATCTTCTTAAAATCTGAATTGACCTTTATTTTAGATCTCTGTCCCTGCAGAGTATTGACTTACCATCAACTCTGCAAAATTTCACTTTGGCAGAATTCGTACTATTTTCTAGCTTTTCTGAATTTACCCAGATGATGGTTTTCTATTTTTATGAGAGAACACTGCCATTTCACCAAAAGTCTTCTGACTTGCAGGAATTGGCTGCCAGTGATGATTTCTTGGGCTGCAAATAGGGCAACAGCTGTCCCTTCCATACCAAGCTGTGGCTACAAGGTTGCCAAAGAGGCATTGTTCTAGAAACTCAGACACTATAATTAGCTCAGTCATCAAGGTAAACTTAAGTGTTTTTATCTCTTGGAATAACACAAATGAGGATAAAAAATAAGGCCACTGAAGTTCATTAATTTGAATTCTACTTAGTACAATGGACAATGAGGATGTTACAGAAGGAAAACATAATTGCACAATGATGAGACCTGGGGTTTCATCCTTCTTCTGCCTTGATGGGATATATATTCTAATTTTCTTTTTGAGAATTTAGTTTTGCCATGTGTAGAATGAGGCTATTATACAAGGTGATATTTAACATCTTCTGGTTCTGAAATTATCTGCAGGCATGAACCTCTAATCTTAGAAAAAGGCAATCTTTCTGATTTGTTTTCTTTGGGCTATGAAATTTTCAGTGTTAAGTTTTTCACAAGCCAATAAATCTATCTTACAAATGTCTAGGTTTAATATGCTAGATGAAAAGATCAATTATTATCAAAGGAGTTTCCAATCATTCTTTAACTTGCCATTCATTCAAACTTTTACTTGGACAACACCTATCAGCTTAGTGTGAGAAATCTTCTTCCAAATGAGGAATTTGTCCTTTGTACTGGTACCACCATGTTCATTCTCTCTCTCACTCTCTCTCTTTCTCTCCTCCAGTTTAGCAATATGGGCAGATAAATCCTTATGTTTTAATTAACATCTTTATTATATAATTTAACTATTTAGAGGATAATTTGAAGATTTTTATTTAGTAGTTCCCAATGTATCCGAATTCCATATGAAAACTCTAAGTATATGTCTTTTAGAAAGGAACGGATCCCTTACATTCCTTTGAGTCAGCAAATATTTCAAATGGGCTTCCTGGCCTCCCTCTATGTATGTTTCTGCCTAAAAATATTGCCCATTCCAAGCCATGTTGCATCCTTAGGTTTAAGCAGCAAGATTATAATTTCTCTCTGGTGCCGATGGCTGTTCTTTCCAGTCGTGTGAATTTTGTTTTAGCGTGCAACAACACAAATCATTTATTTGTTCTGCATGAGAGACAACAGGAGAAAAGTATAGAGTAAAAACTTCTTTTTGAAGACCGATGAGATGGAGTTTTTTATTAGATTATATAAGATTTGTTGCTTACTCAAGCCTAAGGAATATGGAAAATAATAATTAGCCCCTGGTAAAGCTACTTGAGGGCTTTATGAAGAGTTAAATCATGGTATTATTTATAGACAAAAAGGTAATATTTTTTGTGTTTTCTTGCCTCAATTTGTCTTGCTGCTTTAACACATTACACGTTATAATGTAATCTATGAGATAGAAACAATACCAGGAATCCTAATTAAATTAAAAGTAATTACCAGTTGTACAGATAGGGCTTTCAATTGAGCAGCAGGAAGTTGATATTTTGTCATCCCAGTTTATCTCCATGCACCGAGCACGATTCTTTGTACCAGTTATTAATGGCATTTTCTCAACGGTCATGAAGAGTGTGGGAAATAGGGAACAAGAACAAAAGAAAGAGAGAAATTAGAAGAGGCTCAGAGTGAGACAGAGACAGAGGAATCTTTCTGATCCTGCTCCTCTGTAAGGAGTTTTCATACATCGAGACACCTCTTGGTATCCTTCACTCACCTACAAAAGAAATATTTGCCCAGCCCATATTAGTAGCATATTCTCATTTTGTCTGACCATAAACAAAATTTTAAAAAGAGAACCTCAGACATTCTGTACTCAAGGTTTAGTTTATGATGTGACAGATTTTCCATTTTCAGAAGGAAAAAAATAGTTCCAGCTCCCCACAGGAATTTAATTTGAGAGCGGGAGGGAAATGGCAATATATAAAGATTTCCTACTGTCCAATTGCTTATTCTGCTTTTCAACTGGGCATCTTTTAACAATTGGAAGCAATACCATTCTCCCGAGAAGAAATACAGCGCAGGCTTTTTAAGCGCAAGTTCGGAGTGATGTCCGTTTGATTGACCGTTATCTGGCTGGCATGCTGCTGCTACAAATATGAGCAATTATTGGGAAAGCAGTCAAATTAAATTTTCATAACTATAAAACTGCATTTTACCTTGGGGCACAGCTTCATGCCTATTTCTACAATCTATTTTCTATGCTTTATATTAAATCTAAACAAATGAATGTTTACCAACATTAATATTTTAAGTATGCCAGTCTGTGCCCTCTCTCCCTACAACTTTTTCATCCTTCTAGGAATGTTCTACGGAAAGTTTAACTCTCCTAATATTATATGGCCATTTTGATAGGCTTTTCCTAATGGCTTCTTTCCTATCCACCCAAGTACATATGCCCTTGGCTAATTCATGCCCATTATAATAGGACAAAATCAACAAATGGCTTACACGAAGTCAAGTTCAATTTTCTTTTTATAGCATTCTTACCAAGAATTTAAAGCATGATAACCTCAACAGGTCACACTAATGTAGAGATAACCAATGTCATGAGTAACAGGTGGATGTGGGCTCCCTTCACATGTCCTTAGCCAACATTGTTAACTGAGAACAGATATGGGCTCTCAGTCACCGTTTGAATTGATTTGAGTTGACACGTGAGGGGAAACTGATTTGCTATTCCTGTTGTAAATGGTTTTATCTTTGTGTTCCTGCTGCCCTGCTTGGCATTCTGCCCTACAGCTCCATCTACAGACACACAGGGAGGCCAGCCTGCCCCAGGTCTTACTCCTCCCTGGTCACCTAAGACCCCCACTCCCCATTTACTTGTCCTTCAGATCTAGCCCAGTTTCTGTCTTTCAGAAATCATAAAGTTTTCCCAGTTGATGCCTCTTCTCTGATGGTGGTGTTCTTGGTGCCACAGTCATCACGCACCTTGCTTACTCTGGACAGCCTCGGATTGTCCTGTTATCTTGGCTTCCTGTCTGACTAGTGACACCTTTCTCTCTCAAAAGTGTCTCAGAGTGAAAAATACGTTACACGGTCTCCTTATTCACAGCCTATAACTTACATTTGGTTGGCAGCAACCTGTCATATGAATTTAATTGGTTTACTAGTTAACATTCCCCACCGGCTGAGCCATTGGGGGGGGGGGGACTTCTCTTCTATCCTTTTTCTAAGTAGGCGGGTATGTAGAAAATACCTCACAAATTGAATGTTGTTGACTACAGGCAAGTTCCCCAGGGCATGCTTGGAAGGCCTTTTGGAGATGTACTTGGAGAGCCCTAACTGTGAAGTGTCTTCTGAGGCTCTGCTGGGGTCCTTGTTCTTACTCCTGTTCCGGATCTCAGTCACCCCCTGGCATTACCCCTGTGTCCTCCCAGGGATGATGTTGTTGGCAGCAACTTCTCCCGAGTTGTGGGGATTTCCGATGGACAGTTGAGTAGCTTTTATTGGCCTGTTCTGAAAACCCAGAAACTTCTGTCTTCTCTGATCCCCTTCATTTTGTAGACATTTGTGCGCCCCCTTTATTTCCTGACCTTTCAGAAGAGGACTAGAAGACACATATTATTTAATGTGCATGAAGATTTTTTGAGTCAAAGTGAAACCTTAACCTGTGTTTATGTCCAAATGATATCATGTGCTTTAATTTTATAGAATTACATAATATTAGAGCATAAAAAATTACTCTGGAGATATGATGGGGTTAGCATCCCATTTACAAACGTTAAGAGCTTCAGATTTCTACACTTCAGTTCTCATTTGTATATAAAATTGGTAAGAATATAATTAAAGTATTTCTGAGTTCTTTTGTTGCTTATTTTCTGCAAGGTGAAATTTTGATTTGAGGAAAGGAAACATCTTCCCAGGAAACAGTTATAGGAAACGTTAAAGGGAAAGGGAACCAGCTTAGAAAGAAGATAGGTTCTTGGGAATCTGTCTATAGTACTGCTGGATGAGATGGGATCTTGAGAGCCAAGTTCATTGACTTTATTCATCATCAACAGACTTCAGAGTATGTTAAGCTGAAGATTCACTTGCCTATGTTATTTTGACCTTGTTACAATATTACCTTGGTTGGAAAGGATATTAACAACATCCTCTCACTGCCTCTTCTATTATGTTATAAAAAGGCAAACAAAAAAAGGGAAGAGGAGGAAACATTAAATTCTTTGTTGTCTAGAGAAAAACTAAGTGAAGTGGTGTTTGAAATATAGAACCAAGTAGAACTAGAGAAAGATCATTTAATGACTCACTCTCAGGCATGGTACCCCACCTCACGCATACACTGCTTTCAAGAAGTAGGAAAGTAAGAGGAGATAAAATATTAACTTTAATAACTAAATGATTTATTATACTGGAGACTGCCTATGCAAAGGAATGACAAAAATATTTTATTATCTTAATAATGGTTATTTCTTGATCCGTTTGTATCCTGTCTGCCTTTTCAATGATATTCTTTATTTATTTATTTTTTTCCATCTTAAAACTTGTGTGTCAAAGATGTATATCCTTCAGGCCCCTGTTCACTAAGGGAGGGACTTTTTGAAATATCCACCCTTCTTCTCAATCCTAAACACTGTTGCAGACTGAAATTGCTTTAGTAAATGGAAAGAAACAAAAGGGAGAAATGTAAAAAGTGATTCACTCCTTCCCCATGCTAAAATTTGGTCAGTTGTGGACTGAACATCTGTGTTTCTCAAGGGAATCAGTCCTATGGTTTCAGGCAGTGAAAGACATTTTTGAATCCTTTCCAGTGGCTGCCCACCTTTCTTGGCCACACAGAACTGGGCTAGGCAAATAATCAACAGCATGTTTTATCTCTCTCCATGCTGAGTGTTACACTAGGTGCCTTATGGAAGGGTGCCAGAAGGTGTATATATGGTGCATTGATATGGCTGCACACTCTATTCTTGCTCTCCACTTATTCTCAAAGGTCCTATTTCTCAGGAGAACAGCTGCCTGAGCTGCTGCTTCCTTCAGCAAAGTGATGCCAAGCCTTGGTTTCTGAAACTGGCCCCCTAGATACATGCCTTTGTTTCCTGAGAGACCACCCAGGAAGGACCACAATACACCTGCTTGCTTCATTTGTTATGTTGCCAATAGATGCTCAGGATTTTTCAGTGAAATTCTCAGTGAATAAAGTTTTAAAAACAGCCATTCTCAATACTCCTTTTCACAGCATTTTGCTATTTACAATTTTTGGGAAAATTATTGAATCCTGATTTAGGGAAAATGATCTGAACCTAAATTATGTAAAGCCTGATTTAATATATAGTTTACATTAAACTGTAAAATTGAAGTAATTTATACTTACTTCAAATTACTTTACAATTAATCTTAGCCTCTCATTTTACTTAGTTATTCATTTATTCATTCAGTCATTTATTTAAAAAATGTCTGAATGTCTATTGTTTGGCAAGTTTTGGGCTAATTTCTAAGGATACAAGTACAGAAAATCCCCAGGTTATGAACCAGAAAAGTTCTGTAGGTTTGTTCTTAAGTTGAATTTGTATGTAAGTTGGAACAGGTACATTTACCTATTAACCATAATTGCCTCTATTCATAAGCGTAAGTAATAAGCCTGTGGGACGTTTGTAAGTTGGGAACTTATTTTAATAGCCTCTGTTCGTAAATTCAAGTTGTATATAAGTTAAATGTTTGTAACTCAGGAACTGCCCTAATAGACATGATCGATTACTCAATGCAATGGAACTTCATAATGCTATGGGAGGTCTACACTGCATAATTAATTTTTTATTTTTAAAATAGTATAAAGTTATTTCAATATGTTAAATATTTATTTACTCTCTGAGATCATAGCCAGTGCCATATACAGCGTTGGGTGCTGTGGGAATAGTACATTATGGTTCTTGCCTTCTAGGCAATCTCAGTGTAGTCTTTGTTTCAAATGTATTTAAAAGCATTCCTAACATGTAGTAGACATTGTAATAATAAGTGAAGTGTTATGGGAATTAAGAAAGAGAGGAAAGAGAGAATAGTTGTGAGAGAGTGAAAGAGAGTAAAAGAAAAAGAGAAATTCAATACAAAGGGATTGGGAAAGCTTCTTGAAAGACAATGGGTTGGAATTGAAACTAAAATAACATGTTGAGAAAAAGGGTGGAAAGGAAGAAAGAAGGGAGAGATGGCAAAATCTTCCTGAAACAATGAAACAAACAAGCAAACTACCTAGATGTCACAGTAATCAAGTAAGCTCATTTTCTAAGAACAGTCAGAAAAATTGCTATAGAAGCAGTGTTATGCAAGTAAAGCCTACATTCTTAAGACATTTAAATGACAGGTTGAGATGGTAGGACATTGTGGAACATGTGAAGGAGACCAACTGAAAGCTTTCCAGCAGGGAATGACATTGTTTTGATGTTTTAGAAAATAATGGTGGCAATGTTTATATGTCTTGGAAGGAAAAGAGCCTGGAAATCAGTTAAGCAACAACTGTAATTATTTAGGTGAGAAGTAATGAGTGTTCCAACTAGGGCAGGGGAAGTGGGAACTGAAAGGAAGGATAGATTGGAGACAGGGAAATTCTGACCACTTACATAGTGATGGTGGTAGTGGGGACCATCATTTGTGAATGAATTGAGAGGGATGCTTGAAGGGGCATTTTCTAATACCTATATTCTACCATGCAGTCATGGGTTGGATTCTATAAGTAGTTAAGTTTTTGGTGCCTTTTAAGAGGGTCATTTTAGTAAAGTGGTAGAGACAACATTATAATGGTAATGAACTAATGACAGTGGAAAAGAGGAAGTTGAATCAGTGAGTAGAATCCACTCAATTTATCAATTATAAAACTAAAATTCAGCCAAAAAAATTAGAAGAAATGGATTTCTTCGTTATTTCTTAGTCAGAACCAAATGGAGGTTTTCTTTGCTACCAAGAAAGATTATAAAATTATTTTCTCATTTTAGTCATAATAATAAAAACTAATATTTGTTGAGCACTTCCTCTGTGCCAGGGACTGCTCTAAGTGAGCTTATATGCACAATGGGAGTGCAGATCATATAAATCATGCTGAAATTGGTAATTATCATTAGCTGAATTATTATCTGTTAAAAATTATAAATACTAAAAAGATTTTACCTTGATGTCCAATTTGTATGATTTTGTTCATCCTCTATTTGTTTGAATGCCTAGCATGCAGTAATCCTGACGTGGAAATGGAAAATGAAATGGAATCTTCTGCAGTTTCTAGCTGGCTACTTGGCTCTTCTGAGCCCTTAGCTTCAAGGATTTTTCAAAATATGTATTTTTTCTGCACCACAGCTCAGAGTTGGTAAATCCAGAAATTGAAACATTTTGAGAACCAAATCATTTTAGGGTGAATCAAAGCTCTTGGAACATTGCCCTAGGATTTAGAAGATAGTGTTTAATAGTGAAAAATGTTCCATATTTTTAAGGAAATCCCAATTATGGAAGGCTGTTCCACTAAAGTTCCTGATGGTGCAGGCTGTCTGACCCAAAGTGTCTCGTCCCAACTTTCATTTCTGTGATGAGCCAGGAGCCTGTGGGTGAAGAAGGTGAAGGTCTTCGGACCCCTGGCAGCTCTGCCTGCATTGCCATTCTTATTGTCTCTTGAGAAGAAATCTTAGGCTGGTAACTCTTTCTAACTCCACCTTAAAACCAGGAAATAGGTACCCACTGGTTTCCACTTTAACAAGCTCCTTTCTGGCTGATTGTGGGACAGTTTCAAGCAGGAGTTTCTCTCCCTGAGCAAATACTCTGTACTACCTATCTGTGTTTCTGCTTGTTTGTGTTCTGCCGAACTAGCAATAGACAGAAAACAAGAAGACAGAGAGAACATGGACAGAGTTTGAGACTGGGAGGAAGGCACAAGTTATGGAGACAGAAAGAAATGTGCAGTTACTAATTGTGTACCTTGAGAGCAAGTCATATAAAGCTTTTGCGCTTCAGTATGCTTGTCTCTAAAGTGAATGTAATAAAATCTATATCTTAGGTTAATTTTGTATTTTGTATTATAAATAAATGGGAACTGATGATACCCGTAGTAGTAACAATAACAACAAAATAGTGCAATAGAAACAAAATGAAGCAAGAATGATGGGAGACATCAGCTGGAATGTTTGACAGTTCAGAGGATGATTTATTGCCTCTGTAACATGATGGAGGAGATTGACCATCATTCCACAGGGACTTAGTCTCTCAGAAGCAGATATGCAAGGTAGAGTGAAGCTGTGTTAACCTGAAATACCCTCTTTCTCATCTTCCCTTTCATTTTATTTTTATTTTTATTTATTTGTTTCTTGAGGTAGTCTCACTCTGTTTCCCTGGGTAGAGTGCCATGGTACCATATATTGTAGCAACCTCAAACTCTTGGGTTCAAGTGATCCTCTTGCCTTAGCCTCCCAAGTAGCTGGGACTACAGATGCCTACCACAGCACCTGGCTAATGTTTCTATTTTTAGGAGAGACGGGGTCTCCCTCTTGCTCAGGCTGGTCTCTGAACTCCTGATCTCAGGCAATTCACCTGGCTTGGCCTCACAGAATGCTAGGATTACCGGCGTGAGCCACTGCACCCAGCTCATCTTCCTTTTAAAATGCAACTCATTTTTTCAGAGGCTACTTGAATTCTTTTTTTTATAATGAGTCACCACTGATCTCTTATAATCACAGCCTCCTTTTGTATTGCTTTAAGACAATAGATTGTAGAATGTTGGGTAATGTTCTTTGGTTCCTTCTTGGAGGTACGGTTTGCAGATGTGACTGAGATTTCCTTGAGAACAGAAAACTTGCCTTACATTTCTTACATATTCAAAATGAAACTTTCTATGGCTAAACACACAGAAAAGAGCTAAACTAAATGTCGCAATAAGATTAAAAAGATTAATATAGCCTTATATTTCTTTCAAAAACTTTTTTTCAAACTGTTTACTTTTAAGCTTTGTTTTCATTACAAAACTAGTATATATTTGCTGCAGAAAATTGGATATTTGCAAAAGACCACAAATAAAATTTAAGTAATTTATGATCACACGAAATAGAGGCATGCACTATTAGTAACATCATTTTAACTAGTCTGAGTACATGGTACATCTTGAGTTCATATAAAGTAAGAACTACCCCTCCCATACTATTCTTTATTTCCACAATTTTTCTGTGTAGTCTTGGCCTTGAGTTACTTACACCATGTAAAACCCATTGTCAGGGGTTGGGGGGAAGGGGCTTCTTTCCTCAATAGATAATAAATTTTCTCTTAGAGATAGAAGACATATATGCTTTTTTTCTTATTAATTTTCCACATTATAACCTCACATTCCTCTCCATTCATACAAATTCATAGATCTTTGACTTACATGAACTCTTTAAGATCATTTTATTTAATTGTCACATTTGAACCATGAAGACATTGCTAGCCCCAGACATTGTCATGATTATCATCAAACGAGGTTTGGTGCCCAAGACTCAGGACTTCTGGGCCAGGTTTCCCAGGGCTCTTCATCCTCCTTAAAGAAGTAGGGTGATGCTATCTGCTTGGGCATCTATGTTTACCACGCCTTGTTACCTTCTCTTATCTTCTCACCACTAAAATCATTCAAGAAATTCATATTTTACAGAGATGAAATGTATGTCTAAGAAGAGATTTCTAACTAGGCTCAGGTAACATTTGCTGGGGTTCTGCAGAGGCATTTCCGGTAAGGCTTTGTGTTTCTTTGTGAAATCAATTTTATTGTACGTGTCTTGAGAAGGATACACATACATGTGTGGGTATATGAGTATGTACATACGGCAAACATATACACCTTGTTAAAGCTCTTATTCTCTGTGATCAATAACACTTTCATCACTATTGTTCATGTCTCTTTGTACCAAAGATTGTACAATCACAACCAAAGATTGTGTCAGAAGGCACTTAGTACAAATACTGTCATTTAGGTCAGATTATATTGTAAAGCTGAGGGCTGGGATGTGGTTGGTGAAACCCAGTATAAAAATCATAAAAATAAAAAGAGAAACTTTGGCAAATCATTCTTATAATAGTAGCTGCTCTTAATTTGAGTATCCTAGAATTATTTCCCATCCTCTTTTCATCCTCTTCCTCTCCTCTCTTGCATTAGTTATCTGCTATTATATGACAAACTATTCCAAAATATAATGACTCAAAATAAAAGCATTTGTTATTGCTCACAGTTTCTGAGGGTCAGGAAACTGAAGGGGCTTAGCGAGGTAGCTTTGGCTCACAAGGTTGAATCGAAGCTGCTGGTGAGAGGTACCGTCATCTGAAGCCTTGACTGGGGATGGAGGATCTGCTCCCAAGTTCACTCATGTGGCTGTCAGTATGAGACTTCATTGCTTTTCTCTGTAGGCTTTCTCATAGGGCTGATTGCAACATGGCTTTCTTCAAATCAAGGTGAGAGAGAGAGAGAAATCACCAAGAAGATAGAAGCCACAATGTCTTCTATCACTCAGTATTAGAAATGTCTATCTCTTCTGCTGTATTCTATCAGTCACACAAACCCTGGCACAATATGGGAGGAGCATACATAAGGATGGTAATACCAGGAGGCAGGAATTATTGAGGGCATCTTGGAAGTAGTCTACCACATCTTCCCTCCCCCTTAGCTCTCCTCTTTATTTTGAAATCTCTTCTTTCGGCAAAGATTGTAGATTGTCAACTGGAAGATATTTTGTTTTATTGCTATTTGTCACATATACACACACAAACACACATGCATTTACAGACACATATCAAAAATTATAGCTTGATAAAGTGTTTTCATTCGAAAAGCACAAATGATTCGTAGCTACAAAAAATATATATAGAGTATATATATATATACATAAATATTTTGAGTATGTAGATATTCAAAATATATTTTGAATACATACATACTCAATATATGAGTATATATATACTCAAAATATATTTTGAATATGTGCATACGCAATATATATACATGTTAGTTCCCTTTACTCCTCTTATTTTGAGTATATATATATAACCAACCCTCCTTTAAGTGAGCTGTTGCCAGTCAGTAGAGGGTGCTGTTGGTGTGTGTGGACCTAAGGTGAGCCCTGTGAAGGGAGAGATATGACTGACCTGGGTTGAGTTCTTTTTTTGAAAAAAAAAAAAAAAAGATCCTTTTCTAAAAATCTGATTGGTTTCTAAATGTCTGTATTTAATTTCTTAAAAAAAAATGGAAAGAAAGAAAAGAAAAAAAAAATCTTTAGACAATACATAGGCAACATCAGCCTTTCCACAATCCTTCTGCTAATTCTTTTTTTTTTTTTTTTCTTTTTTTAATTAAGTCATTCTAAATGGTCTGTTTATAGTTTATCTCAGTGCATGCTTTTTGGTTGTAATATAGGCTGAAATAACAGGCGGGGATATTTGAAAGTTATTATGATGTGGATTGTGTGCAGCCCATGAGGGAGGATACCATCTTTTACTAGATTTGGCTTCTTCATCAAGACCGGACATTTTAAGCTTTTTTTTTTTTTTTTTTTTTTTTGCATGTTGGCATTGAACATTAGCAGCCATTTTCATGACTGACCCCAGGTTGGTAAAGGATAAGAGACTTTCAACTCCAGAAGAATGGGAATGAGTGTTCAGTAGGGGCACATGAGGGGACTTGTCCTTGACTCCTCACTTACTTTTAGGAAGTTTTCTCATCAGGGTTTAGGTCTTTTTTTTGCATGTACTCAAGTACTTTTGGGAACATGATTATTTGAAAAAATTCCTAATATTTTCAGCAACATTTTGATGAGACTATTTTGCACTTGGTATGCTAGTTTCTAGGGAAAAGACTCAATTTCATTTCTCCAGTTCAATAAAATTATTCTTCTCTATTATATTTCCCAGCATTCCACTTGGTCACCATTTACCTTGCTACAGTACAATGGGAAGAACATTAGTTCAAAGAGCAAAAAAGACCCAGTTTCAAGTATCACTGCTACCTACTGACTGGGTGGACTATTGTGCCCCAGTTAGACCTCTGAGAGGTGAAAAGTAATAATAATTATAAGGATATTACATACTATGCTCAAAGCTCTGTCTATATTCTTTAATTTTTATAGTAAGTGTCTACCACATATACTAGTACAGATTTTTAAGATAAGGCAATTGAGATGCAAATAGTTTAAGTAAACTGTGTAGGGTTATATGGCTCATCAGAGGCAGAGTTCTGATGCTGACCCAAATGTGTATGACATCAAAGTCATTCCTTAGCCACTCTGCTATGGAGCTCCCTGTAAAAGTACTGGCATTACTAGTTTAAAAATTACATATGAACATGAACTTTTATCAACTAGCAGAGAGTCTTGTATTATTAACACTTTAAATACATGTTAGTTCCCTTTACTCCTCTTATTTGAGCAATTTAGCCAACAGATGAAAGGAAGAACGTCTGTCCAGAATGATGACCTCTGCTAAAAGAGGCTTCTGTCTTAGTCTTGCATGATACCATGATTGTTTTTCTTGGAAACAAATTATAGATGTTCATAAACTTGACAAAGGAACAAATTGGGCACTGCTGGATTCTTCCTGAAACTGAAAAACCTATATTAAAAAAATGCACATTAAAGGGAGTTTTTCCTCTCTTAAGTAGTGCCTATTTTAATCATAACCTTTGGAAGAAAATTTAAATGTAAAAAGGTGAAAATTAAAAGAACTATAAATAACAACAAATGGTTACCTGCTAAATACAAAGCCACATTCACTTTCAGGGCTGTTATGTCCACAAACTATTTGAACATCAGTTAATAAGCACATTCCCAATGAAAGAAAAGCTAACTGATGTTTCATCTGACTGCACCCTTTGTTGAACATGTTCAGAAATGTAGAGCTGGGAGATAGGGATTTCTGTGCTTTTCACATTAAGATGTGTGCATGTACCCACCAAAGAAATGAAGGATTTTTCAGGTTCCACAAATATTCCTTTGCAAATATTCATCTCTGTCAAAAAAAAAAGAAAGAAAGAAAAGAAAAGAATGTGCTGAGCTTGGATTAGCTGAAAAATTATCTACTTTTCTTGATGGTTTTCCTCGTCTGTGTTCTCATGCTGAGGTCATCCATGTGTGATTCATAGGCTGGCGTTACCCCACTTTGTGTGGCTTTTATTAGGCTTTCTTTGGGGGTTCAGTGGCCTAGACCAGAAACAGTAGAATCCAACTTTGGCACTTCCCTTGTGACAAAGGCAGACCAGTGAGTTGTCAGAGTAATTGAATTTCATGTCACCCTCTATCTTCTTTACTACAAACCTGGGGGTCAGTGTTGGACTAAGAACTTAAGATTGTTTTTTTAGAAATACAGAGAATGAGGGCAATCCTAAGTACTAAATTGTGCTGTTTTTCATCCTCAAATTCCTATTATTCCCTTGAATTTTTTTCTTTCTTTTCTTTTTGTTATTTTTTAAGGGCATATCTCACTGCCTCAGATCATACTATTTTATATAAAAATAGACTTACGCTTTTGAATGATCTGGCACATGAACATCCTATTGAAATGAGTAAAGCTAGCATAACATGGATGGAATCAATTTTTATAATAGTTTGGTTTTCAGATTATCTGGTTTCAAGTTCAGGCTCCATGAGTGACTGTGTTTGATTATGGATAAGTCGTCTAGTTTTTATGAGTTTTATTTTCTTCATCTACAAAATCAGGGAAAAATGGTTCTTCGATGGAGTTGTTCAGAAAATTCAATGAGATGGTTTGTAAGATACACAGCGCCTAGCAGAGTTAAATTTCATGGCATATGCCCAGTGATTATCTGAGATTACAAGGACAAAGAAAATCAGCTGGCTTAAATAAAAAAATGTTTTACAATTACAAATTAGCCTATAAATTTAAGTGTCCAGAAGGAACATCTATGTTTGATAATAACTACTATTTATTGAGTACCTAATGTATTTGTAGGATCCAACATAATTGCTTTTCTCGAGGGTATGCATTATCTAGAAGAATTCTACTAGTCACCTATTTTTACTTTCTATATGAGGAAACCAAAACTCATTGACAGTAATGACTTTGACCATGGTCAGAGTCGATGGCAGACCAAGAATTTAAAAGCAGTGCCCATGTTAGCCACCATATTGTACCACCAACTCCCATCAGAGAAGCTAAAATACAATCTGGGATTGCTTTATGTGACTACTCAAAATACAGAATCACAGCCTTTATTTATAAATTAATATATGAATATTTCAAAACATGCATGCTGTTTTTAAGACACTTCACCAGTTTCATCTGTTCCTACCAGGAGCTTTTGAAAACCTTTGAGTCCATGGAGTGCCACATGTCTTCATTTTGACCATCACTTTAGTAAAACTATGGCTGATTTTATTCTTTAAGCTTTTCCTATAATTTTATGTTTATGCTAATTACAACATGTACAAAGGAGTTTCACATATGTTTACAAAACAAACCCTTACTATACTTTTTGTAATTACAAAGTCTGCCTCTAAATTACTGCTTCATGTGTTTGTGTTTCAATTATTAACTGTGGTGGCATATAACTAAAGCTGGAAACATGTCATTTCTATGATAATAAGTGAACGCAATTAGCAGCATATCTATTCCACACACAAAATATATTCATTTGCATTCTGTCTCCTTGTATTATTTAACTGTATTTAGGCCAAGTCGTGTCATTTCTCTGTTACCTTTTTTTCAATCTAGAAGTATTCTGTCTTACTTTATAAGTGCTTTGATGATGTCTAAATAAACAGACTTGGGTGAGTTGATGATCCACAGAAACATACCTCAGTCACTCAGTTGGAAACTTGCTGAATCTTCTCCTAAAGCTCCCAATTCTTTAGATTCATAGTGATTATTTTCAAACTGATGACACATGTATATAATATTTCTTTGCAAATAAATTACACAGTTTTCTCTATCTCTTTTCCTGAGTGGTGAGCCAAGTCTCTTTGTTACTCACCAGCCATGGCAAGTGGTAGAGCAGCTATATTTGTTATTGTGTCATTCATATTTAATTAGTCAGAACTTTCTGGGTGATCAGTAACAGAAGCTCAACTTAAAATAGTATAAGCAAAAACATGAATTCTACAGGAATTTGGGGTCTCACATGGAGCTCAAACATAAGGATACAGCTGAACCTAGGAACAAATTGAGGTCAGGGGCTCAAAACCCACCTAATTTGGGTTTTTTCTTCAAGTGTCCCCTTCTGTCTTCTCTTCTGTCCACACTCTGCCTTATTTGACTTTGATTAGCCGTGTACCTATGGCCACAGGTGGAGTCACCTAGTTCCTATACAGCTAATACTTCTATGGTCTTGTAGATTGATTGCATACTTGTGCAAATGAGAAATTTCTAGGACTAGGTGTTCTGGGAAGGCAATCCCAGGCATAGCCACACACATGCACAAATAAGCATAGACAAATCAATGGCATATTTAAATGACCAAGAAGTATTTTCAATAACATTGCCTGCTTAATATTGGTCATGTTATCAGATTACATGCAAATCAAACATGGAAAGAAAGTAAGAAAGGACAGTAGTTTCACTAAGTGCAGTGAAATAATAGCAATAGCTGCTATTTTATCGAGCTATCACCTTTGAGTAAGGTACTGTGTTAAGAAGCTTTAAAAACATAATCAAATTTAATTTTTACAACAATATTATAAAGTGGAAAATACTATTATCCCCATAGAATAATATTGTTATGATGAGCTCCAATACCGACATTATTATTATGTGATGAGACGAAGGCACAGCAGGGGCAAAAGCTATCTCAGAATTGTTCAGCCATGAAGTGGCAGAACTGGATTTGTCCTGCGGTTTCCAAGGCTGCAAAGCCCACGCTGTTAACCACTAAACAGTTTGTAATTGCACTGAATTTTCTCAGTCCTGCCCTCTGTTCAAGATCTCAAGGTCAAGTCCAAGAAACAAAAAAGTCTAGAATATTCCATTATGCCACATTTTGATGGATTGAGATAAATTCGTAGGTGACAAAATTATGCTAATTACAAAGGACTTGTAATTGTAGGAAAAATTGCCTCAATATGGTTCTCAAATATTCACATCTTAGCCCAGGTCTCCACTGGGGTTTTATCTGCTAAACAGTTCTTCTATCTAATGTCCATTTCTTTGCCTTGTGTGTATTTTTTTTTTCTACTCTTGTTCCTCAGAATAGGATTCTGTTTTTGTTGCCCTGCTTTTTCCTTTCCCTTACTTTTTTATTTTTTTGAGACAGAGTATCACTCTGTTGTCCCGGGTAGAGTGCCGTGCCATCATAGCTCACAGCAATCTCAAACCCTTAGGTTTGAGCAATCCTCTTGCTTCAGCCTCTGGGTAGCTGGGACTATAGGCACCCACCACCACACCCATCTATTTTTAGAGAGGGGGGGTTGCACTCTTGTTCAGGCTGGTCTTGAACTCCTGAGCACAAGCAATCCACCCGCTTCGGCTTCCCAGAGTGCTAGAATTACAGGCATGAGCCACCGTGCCCGGCCTCATTTTCCTTTACTTTAAATTTTGAAGCCCCCTTTTCCCCCCAAAAGAAAAGAAAACCTAAGCCAAACTATACCCAAGCAAAACAAACAAGTATGAAGGATACTTTCTAACACCTATGTACATGCCCTTCCAAATGAATAAATATTGGCATTTAGCAATATTTGAATTTTAAAAGTATTTTAAGATTATCTTTAAAAACTAAATAGATAATGGAACTATTATAATGTTAAAGTCCTTTATCATTGTCTCTTAAGTCTCCCCTTTCCTTCCTCCATCTCTTTTAGTCCATGATTTTTACCCTTTACCAAAATATATTCATCAACAATATACTGAGCTGTTTTTTATGTGCCTTTCATTTACATAATTGGTATCATACTGTACATAATGCTATGCTGTTTGTTTTTCTTTCCTATTTTGGGTTTGAGATCTTTATTGATTAACAACATTTATTTGAGCTTTGAACAATATTCTAGCACATGAGCATTATAGGACTAATGAGTTAACCTATAAATGGACAGCTACGATGTTTCCATGTTTTTACTATGTAACTTAAATATCTAGGGTGAAGAACTTTCCTGACAGAAGAAATAGCAAATGGTAAGGCCCTGAGAAAAAGAAATACTCAGTGCACTGAGATTTTATCCAGAAATCTTGGTGAACTATCTTAATTAGTCCACGTATTTAATTAGCATTTCTTTTTTTTTTTAATGCTGCATAGTATTCCATGGTATACATATACCATAATTTATTAATCCATTCATGGGTCGATGGTGTATGTTTCCATTTGTTAACATCTTCAACTATTTCTTTCTTTCTTTTTTTTTTTTTTTTATTAAATCATAGCTATGTACATTGGTATGATCATGGGGCATCATAGACTAGTTTCACAGACCGGTTGACACATTTATATCACACTGGTTAGCATAGCCTTCCTGGCAATTTCACAGTTATTGTGTTGAGACATTTACATTCTACATTTACTAAGTTTCACATATACCATTGTAAGATGCACCACAAATGTATTCTCACCAATCCCCCTCCTCCCACCCACCTCTCCCCTCTCTCCCCTCTCTTTCCCCCCTCCCCCTATTCCTAGGTTGCAAATGGGTTACAGCATTCATGTGAAAACCCTAAATTAGTTTCATAGTAGGGGTGAGTGCATTGGATACTTTTTCTTCCATTCTTGGGATACTTTACTAAGAAGAATATG